>VNJQ01001613.1:1336-39830 GCA_008042515.1 Drosophila truncata | reverse complement strand
GGTAGTAAGGAGCAGGGAGTACCTTTTTTAATTTGTACAAAAGGCCTGTGTGCCAGACCCTGTCGAACGCCTGTTTTACATCCAGAAGGACCGCTGAGCAATATTTTTTCCTCTCAAGTGCCTGGAGGATTCTTTCGACTAGCCGATGGCACTGTTCAGGAGTGCCATGGCAGCGTCTGAATCCGAATTGGTGGTCGGGCAGCAAACTGTTGTCTTCCATAATGAAACAAAAAAATTTGGGGTGGTGGGACACGCCTACTTTTCTTCAAAAAACTTGTCCTGGTATGTATAACACTAGAAAAAAAATCCATACAAATATCTTGCCTCGTTTGCAAGTTATTAATAATTGCCACAAAAACAGACCAAATTCCCTGCGATTTCCCGCAAACAAAAAATACGACAACGCCCATTTTTTTACAAAATGTATAAAATGACTATTATTGTCATAAAAAACAAAAACAATTTTTTTTTTTTTAACATAAAAAAAAAATTTAAATCGTTAAAAAAAGGCGGAACCACGCCCATTTTTTCAAAATATCTTCCTATCTTTATTATTATCTTAATTAATAAAACATAATTTAAAAATGTTGCTTAGTTTTTAAGTTATTAATTAATGCCACAAAAACAGGTCAGATTCCCCACTGTGCAATGTCGAGTGTCACTTCGAATGTAGGATGATAAGGATCTTCAGGTTGCTTCAGCGGCACAACCCTCGCCGGATCAAAGACATTACAAAGATTAAGCAAGTGCCCTAAAGAATTTTGTACATGGTTGACTTGAGACAGTGAAATGTCGAACAAGCCAGAAATAAAACCATGTTGTAGTTTCAAAAAATAGGAAGTTCCGACAATGGAGGAATGTAGGAATATGTAATACAAATAGAGCTACCATTGAATAATAGCTTTACATAAAGAAATTCAACATCGTTGTATTCCTCGAAAGTTTATAATTCTGACGTGAGAGTGGAGTTAACCGCTATGAGGACCCCACCTCCGCGCCTGACAGGTCGATCTAGCCGATAAATCGTGAACGCAGCTCTAAAAACTTGGTAGCTTAGAATCTCCGGCTTCAACCGGGTTTCTGTAAACACAAGAACGTGGGAGGCGAATTCAAAACTATCAGAATACAAATTAGGCAACTTACTACGTAAGCCTCTTGCATTCTGATAGGAGATTGACAGAGAGGTGCTTAATTTTTTTTTGATAGAGTTGGAGGATGTAGAGGACGTAGTGGTTAGATCGCTTGGGAAGACTTATTTCAACAGGTCGTTTCTTTTTCTTAGTATCATATTCTTTGACAACTACACACTCCGGCCAGAATTTGGAAGAGCATATCGTGTTAAAGAATTCATTTGAGACATTTATTTTGAAAGATGAAATGTCCCTAGCGTAAGAAAATTTAAATGAACGGGAACTATAAAGAACGCAATAACGAGAGCGCAAGAAAAAAACACGACCGTTCACTTTGAAGGAGTAAGAGATGATATGTTAAAGAGAAGTCCGAAAATGTTAAAGGGAAATCCGAAAATGTTATTAAATTCACTTCCGAACACTACCCTACAGTTTTTGATTCTAGTTCGTAGTCGGTGAATTAACAACTTGAAATGTAGCTACCAGGACTTACTGTACTCACACTACTCCATACAAATCTTCCTTTCCGTTTTTGTGTGAAATGACCGCTTTTAGGGTCAATGGTCACTACCACCTCGTTTGCCGTTCACTAGTGCGTAGGGTACCCTGAAATAGGTAGTTCAAAGGTCCCCAACTTAGGGGTGGGGTAATTTTCGAATCTCACCCTGACGAATATAAAATGTACGTGACTGTGCGCCGAAGATAGCATCCAGGTCAATTCATTAAATATGAATTACTAAAAATAAAATAAATAATGCATTTCAAGTCAATAAAATAAAAAAAATCAAATTACAAACTCGTGTCAGAGCTAGCAATTTTTTGCGTCTAAAACAAATACAACAAATGCAATTGTGTGAAATATATATAATATTTATTTATATTTTTGAGTGGCGCTTACGCACAAAAATCCTCCCCTCCCTTTTTCCCTTGATTATTTCTGTTGAATTTACATGTGTTCATTTTCAAATAGAAAAAACAGACGAATTTTGTGTCCAATGTATCTGAGCTACTCCTAAGCCTGTTACTTCGATCCAAGCATTTCACAACTGAAACTTTTCTGGAGATATATAAAGTCTGCGTTTTTATTGTGATGTATTCTCGAGTTTTTTTATGACTCTTCCCACGGTGCAGCGACTCCACTAAACGATTGTCAATTTTACACATATAAATTCAGCGTTTTTATTGTGATGTTTTCTCGAATTTTCAGTGACTCCTCTGAAACAAGTTTCCATTGTTCCCGACGTCGCCAAACCCCGAATCGGGCGTTTATGTTTCTCAACATATTTTAATCAAATTTGGCATTTGGCCACTTGTTATTATTACAGAGTTTCGGTTTTAATTTCATAAAAATCGGACGACTATATCCTATACCTGACATAAAAACAATCAGGGAAATAATAGAAGAAATCAGCATATTTTCATCTTATTTGAGAGGCGGCCTTTATTTGGATTTTGTCCCAGAGTGAGACAACCAGGCCCATCAGAAATGAACTGCGGATATTGTGAAAAATTATTTTATGTGTATTATATGTGTATCGTTTTGTGTTGTCCAAGGAGAGAAAAACCTAACATAAATGTCCGTCTTCTGTGGAGAAAAAAAAAAGTCTTCTGCGTATTTCTGCAATGTGTAATGTATGTTTAACAAAAGTAGAAACTGTTTAGTAAAACTTAACAATAATCTGATTTGCGGCTTTTTGAGGCTTTTTCTATGGTTACATTTTCTAGATGTGCGTGAGTTCTGTCATGCAACTTTGCTAGACGTATGACAGCGATCGCAACTCTACCGCGCTGGCTGAATGGATAAATGAGTGTGAGCTGACTAACGACCAAAAAAAGGATGTTGCTTGTTGGGTGTAGGATAATGACTTTGGTCCTTTGTGGTTTGGAGAAAACTAAATACAGAGCTTCACAAAAATCTATAAGACCTACTGGGAAACTCGGAAACTTCCGGCTGCATTTCCGCAAAAGGAGTCTGTAATCCTTTCTTAATAGATGGTATTATGAACTAAGATCAGTAACTAACAATTTTCAAGGAAAATTTGAAGCAGTCGGCGGAGAAAATTGGCATTGAAAACACCTTTAAGTTAAAAAAGGACAATGACTCATAGAACAAGGCCCTTATAGTGATATCCTGGCTGCTTTCCAAGCCTTGGAAACGCTTTCCTAATCATCTAATCACAATCCTAGTGAGAATTTGTTGAGAGAACGGGACCGCCGTCTCCATAAAACGCCGATATCGTCAATATCGGGTTTAATGGAACGGCATCAGGAAAAATTAGGGAAAATTGATCCCGAATGCACTAAAAAATTATTTAAAATATGCCAAATTGCTTGAGCGATACCATTAAATATAATGGATATCATACCAAATATGAGAATAATTTAGTTTTCTTAGAAAAGTAGTTATTTCTTGGTTATATAAGAAAAAACCGAATATTAATGTAACGCAAATTTTGAGTATTTTTTAGTTTTCCTTTAATTTTACATTTAATTTAAAATAAAGCCCCAATATCTGTACCTCTATGAGTAGCTATCATTTGCCATTTTTTATTTATTTTTTAAAATTAGTTTTAAACATTTTCTTCGCGTTTAAAATTGAAATAATAAAAAACCGAATATTAATGTTATACACTGTATATGTAAGCATAAAATCTTAATATATATCCTTTTATTCCTATTGAAGAAAAACTGAAATTAGTGTATATTATAAATAATAAAAATAAGTAAAATATGTAAGAAAAATTTTAGATCACGTATACGTTATGTTGTCTTCAATGGTCAGTTAAGATAGGCGTGGTCAAACTTACTAAACACATTGCTTAAACATTTATAGTGGTATATTCTTAAAATATGCCAAGTTTCAGCTCGATATATGCAATTATTGATTTTATGCCGCTTATTTGGCAATCCGGCCTACTGTTCACCGCAAGCGGCAGGAGTTGGGCAGCACTCCAATTCCTGCGTACGCAGAAAAAATCTTACAAATTGACATTTTCTCTACCGAAAAAAAGTTCTTCGTATCTTGCATCGATAAGTTCTCGAAGTTCGCCATCTCCTAGGGTAATAGTAGATGTGCGGGCCCCTATACTCCAATTGGTAAATTTCTACCACAAAACTAGAACCATCTACTGCGACAATGAGGCTTCCTTCAACTCTGAAACAATTGCTGAAAAATCAATAAAGCATCGACGTCACTAATGCGTCACGGCTTCATAGTGAGCTCTTATGGCCAAGTAGAGAGATTTCACAGAACACCGGCAGAAATATCGATAAAAAAAATCGACGACACCGTGGAATTTTGCGAGCTACGGTAGAGTACAATAGATCGTTACACTCAGTCACGAAGTGTAAGCCAGTGGAAGTTATCCATGCCAGTAGCGACAATGTCAACATGGCCCTAAAGCCAAGATTCACAAGGCGCAACAGACCATCCTCGACAGAGTTAACTCTTCAAGGCAAAACAGAGTCTTTGAAGTTGCCCCCAAAAGTACTCGTGCGCAATAATAAGAGACTTGGAAACATATTGACCCCGCTCTTTTCAGAGGAGCGCGCTCGAGGTCATAGAAGCAGACCTAAAAACGTCTTTTCTCAATAAGGGGAGGGTGGTCCATAAGGACAACATGAAATAAATACATTTCCATCCATAATCGCCCTTATGTTACACACAACCCAATACTGCTACAATTTCCATAGGCTTGCCGCGATATTCACCATACTTCTGTCCACTGCGAAAGCGCGAATCACAGACTTCTCTTTTTTTTCTAAAATTTTGCCGATTGGCCAAATATTAAATTTGGTGATTATATGTTGAAAACTGACAAAGTTCTAATTTGTATTCAAAAATTGTTTCGATTGTTCCTATGGCAGCTACATGATACAGTCGTCTGATCCGACCCGTTCTGTAGGAGTGAGAACGTATAGAAGACTACCTGAAAGGTTTCATTCAGATAATTTTTAAATTGAGGGACTAGGTTCCGTAGAAACGGAGAGACAGACAGACGGATAGAATTACAGATAAACATAGCTAGATCGACTGATTGAAATTATAATATCCTAACAATAGACAGGTTGTAATCAACACAAAAACACAGAGATACATTAACCAACTCACAGACACAGTATATAAAAAAAATTCTCAGGGAAAACGGGACGGGTTAGTTGACTCCGGTCACTTATTCAAAACACTTCAAGCCAGGAATAGAATCCTTATTTCAGAATTACAAAATTGCATGCTCAAAATCACACTTGCCAAGAACATCATCATAAATCCCGTTATATTTAACCATAATGACCTTAAATCTATCTTCAACGAACAGCTTACGGATGTCCCTATAGTTAGTCTCATGGATGTATCTAAAATTAAAATTTTTCAATCTAATGTTTTCATCCATGTCATAGTTTAGTACCCTAAGGTTAAGCTTATTTGAAAGAAGGTCATGCTCTTCCCTTTCGCTCACTACCACACCATGCTACAACTATAGGACAACATCGTAGCGGAATGCGAAGACGGAATCCTTGCACTCTCCGAGTGTGCTTCCACCAACCTAAAAAGGGCGCAAAAGGGCGTCTCATAACACTTGCGCCCGGTAATTAGATGCAAGCGGTTATGTGCCGTACGCGGCCCAGCAATCTGAAACCCCAACAACTATAAGTGGGGCCCACCTTAACACCCACCTTATAAGAAGGCAATAATCAACGACTCGTCGTATTTAAGCCTTAACTACCCTGTGAATAAAAGCCCGGGAATCGCGGCCTCTCCCTTACTTAACATCACGGCACACGATCACATACTAAGTCTGCCACTATTACAGCGGATGAACGAGCGCAACCTGCGATTGATATGATATGACTTAGATATGACGCGTCGGCTGGAGGTTCCCCGAGGATTCGGTTCGCTGCACGAGTCGCCGTCAGCCTCACTCTGTGCGGTTTGGTCATGCTCCTACAACATTGCAGGCGAAAACGAGAGGCATTCAAATTACAGAAGACCATCGACGAAGTGACTGTCACCAAGGACGGCGACCGATTTAAGGGAGGAGTAGTTAACAACTAATTTCAAGCTTGGGCTGAGCAGGCGGGAAACCATATTCCTTTTACCGACCAACCTTTACTTTTTATATCCCTAAGTGACAACGATATCGCTGTACATGGAGAAATAGAGTTTTTGCTCGTTTTCAAACTATAGTAGGCGATGTGGTGTTATTCATATTATTTATTTAGTCATATTATTCATATTGTAGTTATTCATGTTTAGTCGAATTTTAAAGTTAAGCACTGCAATACAGTAAATTGCGCATCAGTCTTGGACTTAGACATCTCAAACGGATCAGTAATTGTGTCTATGCACAAATGGTTGAAAATTAGAGTTTTGAAATATATCTTTAGGTGAATTGATGTTTAATTAATAATGCCGCAATCAAGACGATCGAGTCTTTCCCTATAACGCCGTAATGCAAAAAGGATACAAAAAAATGCAAAAAAAAATACTGAAAAAAAAAAACAAAAAAGGCACGTGAACAGCGACGCGTTAGCAGTGTTTTGCTACGATTGCAGCAATGCTTTGCATTCAAGCGTTTGGGTTAAGCATAGATGTATTTCCAAACAATATTTCCAAATAAATGGAAATAATGTTGGTAAATGCTCAAAAACTTACACCAAAACGAACTATGGCGTCCCTCGTAAAAGGGGCGAAATAGTCCCGCTAGCGGTCTCTGAAATGTACAGTGAGCGGGAAAATAGCGGATTTACTGGCTCTAAAACGGACAAGCTCCGGGAGTACTGCTTTCTCCTTGAAATCGTATGTATAAGCGTTCTCGATATTAGAGTTTGGTTTGCCTCAGTAGCCGAGTTGGTAAGCGGACCGTCTGTGAATTCTGTGACATGGGTTCGAGTCCTACCAGGACGCAATAAATGTGTAAGATTTTATTTCTGATTTATATAGGAATTATATAATTTGCTAACAGTTTGTAACCTCATAATTCCTGATTTTAATAAGCCTAATCGAGACCCGGTTTTGATATTAGAAACGTGTCACTCGCAAGATTTAAAAAGTTCAGCTAATGATATTACAAAAGGTCCGCAAACGATATATTTTTTGGGCTCCGGAAATGACAGCTTTTGCTGCCACAAGACCCATGCCATCGGATTTACTTTTTTGTCGTCTGAAATCGGACGTTTTGTCCACCTGAAATCCGCACATCTATCATTTGTAATATTATAAACGAAGTTTTTGTCTGCTGGGATGTAAATACAACTACCTGTAAAAGATACTTTAACACATATAAATGCAATGTCCAAAAAATCATTAGATTCAACCTGTTTCGAGCAGTGTTGCCTTAACTTTTAGTACAAAAAACCATAGATTAGCAATTAATATCTTTGTTAAAAAAGCTAAAAAAACCCCTAGATTTCTTGTTATATTTATTATATTGTTCAAAGTTTATAATGGTATCGTCTATATCGACAACCTTTTGTCAGATTATATTTTTTGTTGTTCCAAACATTCTAGGGAAATTTGGAGATATTTTTTAATCATGGCAACACTTGCCATGACCCTGAAAACCGGATCTAGAATGGTGGCAAATTGCTTAAAATCGAGTTTAAAGTGTCGATATTCATTCAATTTCTCTGCATGTATTTATTTTTTTTATTTTATCAAATTGACCTGGCTGAAACCCCGTTCAATCACGGCAACGACAATACTTGCAAAGCAATGTTGGAGAGCTCCTTGAATAGCGGGTTTCCACCAGAATCGCGGTATGCGTTAACTTCCAGCCAAAACTGCAACGTATCGTCCTTGTTCTCCCAATTTAAGATACTCACGTTTTGGTGCTGGAGTTCAATTTGGTCTATTTTATTTATACTAAAGTGTTCCAAAACTGGAGCGATGCTTGTTTTTTTTTTTTTTTAATATTGCCGACTGCAAATGCATTAATTTGCATTAGCAATTCATAAAAAAATGCAAATGTATGCAAATATAATTTTATACATAAAAAACCCTAATTCGATTTGAAATAAAGCCAAGTTAGGGTTTTCCCGCTGTTTTACAATTTTTCCCGCAACCGCAATTCAAAAAACCAAAAACTTGCCGGTCTAATCTAATTTTGTACTTATTCGAAGGCATTTCGGAGCAGAAGATCTCCGGCTTCAACCATGTTTTAGTAAAAACAATTACCTGGGATGCAAAAGAGAAACCATCAGAATACCCACACTAGTATTCTGATAGGAAAATTGTAAGGAAGAGGTTAGTTTTTTGAGACAGAAGGAACTGCGGCGGACACTGAGGCTTGTGACGCCCTTTCTTTCGAGCCTCTTACTCCTTGACTACAACATGCTCGGCCCAGAAGTTACTGGAGCTAATATTGTCAAAAAGTTGGAATAAGACATTTATCTTAAATATTTGGAACATTTTCACAAGCCCGTGAAGCAGCAGATTTGTTGCGTTTCGGCGACTCGTCTATAAGATTCATACTATTAAACTAAGCGTTTATCGCGGAGAATAGGTCACTGTGCAGTGACCATAATCTCGTTTAATCCACTCCTGATCTGACGCATGAAAGATGATATATCCTGCTCAACTGGTCGACAGGCCTCCAAACAATAACGCAGGCACTTTTTGCTAGGCGCTGCGTGCCTTTGAGTGCCTCATCGCAAAGCCAGCAATGAAGACTCGGCTGGACGGCCAAAACATTTTTGGCAGTTCTTAATTAAACAGGGAATATTTGGGGACATTTTCACAAGCCCGTGCACACAATCAGTTCTGAAAATTTAACCAGAGAAAGAGCAAGAGAGTTAGTGTGTGAGTGCAATAAAAAACAAGAGCGAGAGAGCTATGAATAGCTTAGCTGTAGCTAAAAGCAATCGACATTAAAGCGGGGAAAAAACGGGATGAGAAGAATAGGAAAATTAAAAAAACCGTCTTAGCACAAACTAAAAGTATTAATACAGAAAAATGCATGCTCGCGCGGTAACAAAACGGTATACATAATTACTGATTTTAGATAATAAATTTGCAGGACACAAAAATTCGCTGTGAAGTGAGAAATCGAGATTACAGAACAAGCACATGTTTGTCTCATACCTAAATTACTATCATTTATAATGACATGAAAACCTCGAAAACTAGATTGTTCAAAATTTATCTCAGGGATATGTCTCTCTTTTTAGTCTTCAGACAATCCTTTAATTAAGTATTCTTTGTCCATCTCAGGTTCGAGTTGGGAAACTAGAACATGGCGTCTAATGGCTGTCGGTTATATAATATTATCGTATAATCAGTTTGTTCGAAAACAGCTGTTTTCAGCTGCCTATATTTTCAATAATTCAGTCTTCCAGTCGTATAGGAAATCTCCTGATTATCTTATTTACATACCTACTCGTGAGTCTCATTATTTCAGGTCAATTTAAGTTAAGCTAAAATTCTTTAAACCTAATAACGAATTTTTTTGATTTGCGAAGACGGAAGGGACACATATAATATAGACGTTGATGCACTACGGTATGTACATTGTACACTCAAGTGATTTCGGTGCGCCCAGGTACCTTATTCTTAGTCGTAGGGCACTTGCAAATGAGATGCCTATTTTAACTGCATATGCCGAAGCCAAGTAGTGTCCTGTGAGCATCCCCACTAATAGTCAGTAGTCCTTCCTTGGGAGGTTCACCACGAAACGGCTGAGTTTTTCTTGATTTTTGATATTTTGCAGGTTCCGGATTTTATGTTCCATCTGCTTTCTGCTTGCGCGTCTGTCCGCTTCTCTGACTCACTTGGGAGCGTTCTTAGCAAGATGGAGACTTTTCTGTTCTGTCGCTCTTCAGACGGATGCCTTCCTTTACAAATTTTCAGCTGTCTCGTTGCCTTCGATGCCCTAATGGCTGGGAACACAATAGACCAGCACTGACGTTGCGTGCTTAGGGTATCTAGTGCCTCCCTGCTTGGCAGTAGCTGACCTCCGACGATTGCATGGATCTAATCGTCGCTTGACTGTCTACGAACAAGTTTACAATCTCACGCGGACGGTCTATTCTATGCGCCAGCTGTGCCGCCTACCTGATGGCGAAGTCTTCCGCCTGGAACATGCTGCATTGACTTGGTAGCTTATACGACATCCTCATCGCAGGGTTTGTGCAGTATATGATGGCTCCTACTCTTCCTTCCATCTTGGAGCCGTCGGTGTATATGTTGAGGTGTTGAATGTGGCCCTGAGCCGTTTTCCAGTCTTCAGGTCCCATGATTGTAGTTGTTTTGACATCCGGGTAAGTTTTGGGTATCATGAAGTCAGATATACTGCTCCATGGCTTGCCATTACACTAACATTCCACCCATCGACCCCGACCACCATGTGCCTCTAAACATCTTCTTGGCTGTGTAAAACTATGATCTTTTTCACCCTCTGTATGTACAGTGCAGAGGTATTGGATTTGTGTTATCGGGGTCAGCCTGGTTGTATTGATTTTTGGGGATCTTTAGCTGTACCTTGTATCTTTTGGTAAAAAGAAACAGCTTTTCCAGCGTTTTCAGTAAGAAGGAGGTAAGGCTTATCGGTTTGTAGTCCTTGGGACTCACGCGACTGCTCTTTCCTGCTTTAGCTGGAAGACAATCCAAAAGGTCCTGTATTGAATAGGGATATAGTCTGTGCAAGCTGGTCACCTGTAGTAGAGGTGGGCACGGGCCGGGCTTTTTTTCGTGGCCCGCGGGCTTACACAGGCCCGGAGCGGGCCCGGGCCTTAAAATTAAGATTCGTGCGGGCTTTGCAAAACGGCCCGGCCCGTAAAAACCCGAAATAGTCCTTAAAACAATTTTGATTTGACCGCGCTATTTTTTTTTATTCTCGAATTACAACCGCCATTTATCGTATTTTAATTGCTTATCGATGTTACTATCGACCTTGACCTTAAGCGCATTAGAAGTCAGATTTCTTCCGGCAATCGCTCATTTGGTTGGACTTTTCTTGAACCCTCCTTATAGAGAGATGAATTTCCTCTCAAAGGAAAAAAGGAAAATGTGCAATGCTATCCGAATTTGTAGGAGATTGTGAAAATAATAACACAAGCCCAAGTAATTCCGAAAATGGAATGTTTGCTGAATTCTTAGATTTAAGTTATGTAAAAAAAAGAAAAGTTGAGAAAAACGATATAGCCGTAGAGCTGGAAAAATATTTGGCCTATCCAGTAGCTCCTGGTACAAATATTTTAGAATTTTGGAGAAATGCAAGGGAATTAAAATACCTTCCCAAATTAGCTAGAACCATTCTGGCGATTTCAGCCAGTTCATCTACGAGCGAAAGGCTTTTCTCTACATCGGGCCATGTATTAAATGAAAAACGCACTAGGCTGAAAAGCAAAAATTTAGAAAAAATTTTATTTTTAAATAAAAACATGAATTAGGTTTAATAAATATGAACTTATATATATGTATACATAAATAGCATGTCTTTTAAATTTCGTAATATGTGTAAATAAGTTTCGTGCCGGGCCGGGCCGGGCCTTGAAGAAAAAGTTTCGTGTTCGGCCGGGCCGGGCCTCTCAAAAAAGATTTTGTTTTCGTGCGGGCCACCTCTAACCTGTAGCATGGCTGGGAATATTCCGTCTAGTCCCGGTGCTTTTATTCCCGTGAAGAAGTCTATCGCCCAGTGTAATCTTCTAGAGGATATTAGATCTGTTAAAAGCTCTTTAAAATCTGTTAGTATCTGGTGCTTTTTGGCATCGGTGACCTCTGTGCATTCTGGGAAGTGCGTTTCCATTACTACTTTTAGGTCCTTCGCTGTTTTCAGTCCGTCCCGTCACATCTCTTTGAGCTGACTCAGTATGGTGGGTTGCTTCAATAGCAACTTCCGGAGTCTAGCCGTTTGTGAGGCCGTCTCTATGTTGGGGCAGATGTTTCTTCAAGAGCTTCTTCTTTGATAACAGACATAATGCATGGTAGGCATCTAGCAATTCCTTGGAGAGAGTATTCAGGCACTTTTCTATATGCTCCGCGGATCTTACTCTTCCCAGACAAGTGTTGCCGGGATTCTCTTCTTGAACTTGCCCCAGTTGGGGTTCCAATTGTTTCTGAAGCACAGTTGGTTTTAAAAAGTTTTCGAGCTATAACTTTTTCGTCTATCTTCGTCTTCTTCTCTGCGCGCACTATGTTTACGGGCGAGCGAATTCATATGAATTGTTCTGCACTGTTTTTCGTCTTCAGCTTCGTCTTCATCTTCATCTTCGTCTCAGCGCGCACTATGTTTGCAGCCTACGAGCCTGAGGCAAAGGCAAAAACAACAAAAAGAGTCGTGTATTGAGTATTTGTACAGTATAATGGTGATCAGTAAGTCGATTAGTCTGAATGAGGAAAGTTTAGTTTCGTATGTCGTCGAGGGCATACCAGATGACATAATAAATAAATCTAGGCTGTATCGAGCCAAAACTGTCAGGGAGTTAAAGGATGAACTTCCTATTTACGAGAAAATAAAAGAAAAAGAAAATAGTAAGGGAATTATTAAGAAAGAGGTGACAGCAGGAACAGAGCAACACATAGAGAAAATGCTTTCAGTGCAATAATGCCATACTGCCATATTGACAAGGACTGCAAGGGCGAGATAGTTTGCTATCATTGCAACCAGAAAGGACATATCTCTAAAAACTGCGCGCAGAAGAAAAACAATATCGCCGTAAAAAGTGAGCAGGCGAATGTTCTTGATGTTAATGCTGGAGAAGGGTCCATTTATAAAAAGATAGAAGCTGAAGGTTTAACATTTGTAGCAATGATTGATTCAGGATGCGACCTGTCTTTAATGAGGGAAGACATATTCAGAAGCTTTGAGGGTTTAAAACGTAAGCCTGTATTTAAACGTCTTAGAGGTATTGAAAAAGGGAAGCTAAAAACGATTGGATGCTTTGATCTCAGTCTGCAAGCAGATGGCGTATGCTTTACGACAACTTTTCATGTAGTCAAACAAAATGAGTCGGAGTACGCAGCCATTGCAGGAAACGATGTGCTACAATATATCGATGTGATGTTCAGCCTGAAGGAAGTCTTTTTTAAGGCAAAAGAAAGCGAGTTTGCTACGGCATTTAAAGGAATGCGAGTCACGGAAATTATTGATGAAGTCTCCGTCCTTGACAAAATCGATTTATCTCATCTAGGAACAAATCAGAAGCTAAAAGTAGAAAATCTCGTTAAAGATTACAAGCCAGTGAAGTCATTAGCGTCTCCAGTCAATATATGATTGTATTAGAAGATGACTTTCCAGTTTATCAACGCCCACGACACACTTCGTACGAAAACAAATGTTTCAAAGAAAAACAGGTGCAGGAATGGCTCTCAAAAGGTATAGTGGTACCGAGTTGCTCAGAGTATGCATCGCCTGAAGTACTGGTTTCAAAAAGGGACGGATTGAAGAGATTTCATTGTGACTATCGGAAACTTAATCAAAGAATCAAGAAAGACAACTTTCCAATGAGTCTAATCGACGATGTTCTGGATAGACTGCATTCTCGACATGGTGAATGGGGTTATTTCCGTGCCGATTGATAAAGATTCAAGGAAGTTCACAACATTTGTGACTCGTAAGGAAAATTTTGAGTTTACGCATGTTCCATTTGGAATCTCAAATTCTCCATCTGTGGTTTGTCGTGCCAATCAAGGACGAAAACGAAGGAATCGAGTTGTTAAGAATCGTATTAAGCGCAGCATCGAAGGCAGGCTTACGAATTAAGTGGGAGAAGATCTTGAGGAGAAGGATACATTTTTTGGGTTATACGATTGAAAATGGAACCATTTCACCAACTGACGAGAAGAAGTTGTAGTCAATTCTTCAATTCCCCAGAGCAGGCAGGTTTTGCAGAGATATTTGGGTTTAACGTCATATATTTGGTTTAACGTCATATATTCCTTGACGGCAAATTTGAGTGACATGCTTAGGAAGGAAGGAAATCAGAAGAACTATAAGAACCTCCTGATGACTAAACAGGATATCGCTTCCTTCAACCAGTTGAAACAACTGTTTGATCCTTTGGCTGTAACGGAAGTCCACACAGATGCGAGTAAATACGGCGTTGGTGGCGTTCTGATGCAAAAGGATCTAGATGATCAGCAACTTCACACAACAGAATTTATGAGTCGCAAAACAAACCCTTGTGAGGAAAAGTACAGTTCCTATGAGCTTGAGGTGTTAGCCATTGTAAATGCACTAAAAAAAAAACAGAGTTTATTTGTTGGGAAAACCTTTCACAGTAGTGACTGATTGTAACGCTTTCGTAATGACCATTAAACAAGAAAGGAAGCTAACTTCGGCCTACCAAATTTTATTTACCCTTGCAGATTACAGTTGAGCTATATAATTCGAAATTCTAAGATAACAGTGAATGGCCGAATCTCAAATTTGATGAAAATATGTTGAGAAACAACCGAGGTTTTATTTTTTCGATTTTTTCCCTGATGTTCCTATGGCAGCTATAGAATATAGTCGTCCGACTTTTATGAAATTTAAATCGAATTCTGGAATAATATTAAGTGACGAAATCTCAAGTTTGATGAAAATATATTGAGAAACAGCGAAATTTTGCCGATGTTCCGACTGTTCCAGGTTTTTCCTATGGCAGCTATAAGATATAGTCGTCCGATTTTCATGAAATTTAATACGAAATTCTGAAACAATAATAAATGGCCAAATATCAAATTTTGTGATTAAATGTCGAAAACTAAGAAATTAAAAATTTTTTTTTTCAATATATATTACCTATATGATATAGTCGTCAAATCCGGCCCGTTCCGACTTATGTAGGAGTGAGAGCATATAGAAGACTACCTGCAAAGTTTCATTCAGATCATTCAGATTCATAACTGAGGGAGCCTACACACTCTAAAAAATTCATTTGACAGTCCTTAGTCCATGATCTGTTAAATAATTTTCACATCTACGGCGATGAAGTGCTGCAAAGTTTCATTCAGATCATTCAGATTCATAACTGAGAGACTAGTTTGCGTATAGTCGGACAGACGGACAGACGAACGGACAGACGGACATGGCTAGACCGACTCGGCTGTTGATCCTGATCAAGAATATATATACTTTATAGGGTCGGAAATGTCTCCCAATACCCTGCAAGGGTATAAAAAGACGATTTTCCGCCTAAAGTCGCAAGATGAGCCATGTCATTGAAGGAATTTGAGTTCACCGAACTGAACACCGAGCCGAAACAAAGATGAGACACGTCGATGCACTCAGCCGTTGGTCGTGCTTAATTATTGCGGATTGTACAAAATCTCGTTTGATTGAAGTACAAAACAGGGACAACTGGATAAAAGCGGTTAAAATGATATTGGCTAGCAATAAGAAACACGAAGACTTTTATTTGCAAAATAATATCCTTTGCGAAGACCCTGTTAATGAACTGGTAGTCCTTCCCGATTCGAAGGCAGAATCGATGTACTGTAGGAGTACATTCCAGGAATTTAGTCCAAAGTAGAGAGAGTAGTTAGGGGATGTGTAAAATTCTTAATAATAGGCTCTAAGCGCGGAAAAAAGGTAGGATTGCAATCGCCGATCGACAAGGCTCAAGAGCCGCTCGGGACATACAACCGACACGAAGAAAAAGTATAACCACATATTGACGGTCGTGGATGGATTTTCAAAAATTGTCTGGCTCTATTCAACACAGTCAACCGAAACAGAAGAGGTTATAGAAAGACTCGAGAAGCAAGCAGCCGTATTTGGGAACCCTCGCAGAATTGTCGCAGACAGGGGAACTGCATTCATTTCGGGATCTTTTACAGAATATTTCAATCGCGAAGGTATTCAGCTACTTCACATCACGACAGGTCTACCCAGAGGCAACCGACAAGTCGAGAGAATACATAAAATTGTCATTCCGATGTTAGGCAAAATGTGCGAAGAAAACCCAGTAAATTGGTATCGCCACGTAGACAGAGTTTGACAAATAATAAACAACACCCCACCTCGAACCACTAAGTATAGTCCACTTACAATTTTGACAGGATTGAATATGAGAATTAATGTAAATGATGTGATGAAACTTCTAGAAGACTTAAAAATAGAACAGTTGAAGAGGGATGAGATCAAAAAACGGCTCAGGAATATTTAGGGAAGGTGCAGCAGGAGAACAGGAAAAACTTTAATAAGAAGAGAAAGGTTGAAACTGAATATGAAGTGGGAGACTTGGTAGCCATAAAGAGAGCTCAGTATGGAACAGGAATGAAACTTCGGCTAAAATTTTTCGGCCCATATAAAATTACCAAAAAGCTTAACCACGGTCGTTACGAAGTTATAAAGTAAGGAAACCAAGAGGGACCAAGAACTAATTCGACGGCAGTCGAATATATTAAAAAATGGAGTTCATTCAGGGGCGAATGAAAATTCAGGATGGTCGATTGGAGGATTGGGAGAAACTAGGTTTCTTGAAGCTTAGATAACACAGGCCGACAAAAATGGTAATTGTAAAATATCTCGGTCTGTATATTGCTAGTTCGTAACCCAAAAGTTACGTACCAATTTTGAGAAAATCGCGTTCTAAGTACCAAAAAGGGTAATAAAACAGAAACTGCACGTATACCAAAATTGTAATTGGGCTTGAATGAAAGCCTAATCTTTCAATTTAACTTTCAGTATGAAATTAATTTAAAAAAGGCATTACATTTATTCAATTGGAAAATGAGTTGCTAATAAATCGGCGGAGATATATCGTTTTGTGTTTGGCGGAGATAAAAGCGACATAACTCCGCGCAGCAATCGTTGTTTTGCCCTTTTTGTTTTCTAGAAGGGCTAGTGGTTTCCTTTTTCATTTATTTTGGTTAATAAATATTTTGTTGGGAAAAATTCTTTGTTGTGTAATATTCTTGGTTAGTCCGTCTTTAGCCAGCACAAATAAACTGGATGGTTTTCTCACGCGAATGGAATGAGCAGAATATTCAACATGAGGTTCGTACTGGAATGCTAGTCGAAGAAATTGCCTTGATGTAAATGATCGATTACTTGTTGGCGTTGTTGGTCGATTCTTCTTCTTCTAACTAAGAATCTGCGGTTTTCTCTATGTTGCAGTTGTCTTTGTTAATTACATTCATCTCGGGCCTCTTGCGATCGTAATTCACGTAACTGCGCCATGTTCACACGCGCATTTGCATTATCTTCGATTTGTTCGCCTAGTTTTCGTGCTCTTCTATCTCGCGAGACTGTAGAATTGACCGTTCGACGACTCAAATAGGCCCCATTGCGTTTTCTTGGCATTGCTAACTGTAGAACAATTGTCGGCAGGGCCCTATTCCAGGGACATATGACACACACATAAATGTACGATATGTTACGCTTACAGCCTACTTACTGTTATTCATTACTATAAGTGCAGCCATTTCGGAGGAGTATAACGGGAACTCTGTCGAACGGGATAAACATTATCTTATGTCCGTCTCCTGGCTCCAAGCGACCTCCCTACAAATTTTCACAATTTCTGCCTTTCTTGAGTTGTAAGTGGTGTAACTAACACGATCGGATAGATTGAATAATTATATAGCTAGCAGTCATTTTATCATTTGATCGAACTGTATTAATTCTTTATGATCAAATGGTAAGCTGCAAGAGTAAACAAAGTTCGACGTGCCTAAGTTTGTTTTTTTCTTTTATATTTTATTATGAACGTATACTTCTTAAAATGTATATTTTTCTTCAAATTGAAATATTGAAATAAAATATTAAATTAAATTGTTCCACTTAATAATTTATCTAATATAGCTGACGCCAACGATTGGGGTACCGTTTATCCAAATATATCTGGAGATGGTGCACTAGGTATGGTCATTAATAACAAAGCGGATGTCTGCATTGGAGCTATGTACTCGTGGATCGAGGGCTACAGATTCCTAGATCTCTCAATGTACCTTGTACGATCCGGTATAACATGCCTGGTTCCGATGCCAATGCGGGTAGCCGGTTGGTACATACCACTGGAACCTTTTCAAGCAACCCTTTGGTCTGCGGTTTTTTTATGCTTATGTATAGAAACTATGGGATTGATTCTAGCATATCGAAGCGAGCAGGAATTGTACTTGACACGGAGGGAACGTGTTGGATGGTGGAGCTGTGCCAAATATGGACTGTCCACAACCTATAAGCTTTTAATATCGCAATCAGGAAATAGCACAGCACATTCAGTTACAGTTCGAGTTCTCCTCTTTGCCTGTTTTCTTAACGACTTAATTATTACCAGTATCTATGGGGGCGGCCTTGCCAGTATATTAACAATTCCCAGCTTTGGCGAAGCGGCTGACACTGTCCAACGTTTACGCTCTCACAAATTACAATGGGCCGCTAATTCTGAGGCATGGGTATCAGCCATACGTGGCTCGGATGACGTGAGTTCTTTTAACATTTAAAAATGCTGATCTAAGCCTACACACTCTAAAAAATTCATTTGACAGTCCTTAGTCCATGATCTGTTAAATAATTTTCACATCTACGGCGATGAAGTGCTGCTTCGGTTTGCAGAGGAACAGCGAGTAAGAATTGGTTTTGCTGTTGAACGTCTGCCCTTTGGTAAGAAAGAAATTCTACTCAAAATAATTCGTCCCTTATATTAATTATCTTGCAGGTCACTTTGCCATCGGGGACTATTTGGTACCACAAGCAATTGACCAGCTGATTATAATGCGGGATGATCTTTATTATCAGTACACAGTAGCTTTTGTGCCAAGACTTTGGCCACTCCTAAAAAAGTTCAATTGTTTAACATACAACTGGCACTCGTCCGGATTCGACAAATACTGGGAGTATCGTGTGGTAGCCGATAATTTAAACCTAAAAGTACAACAACAAGTCGAGAGCACTATGTCTAGTAGCCAAGAAGACATTGGTCCAGTTACTTTAGGAATGTCTAACTTTGCTGGAATCATTCTTGTTTGGCTATTGGGCACTATTTTAGGCACGCTAACTTTTATAATCGAGCTTTTTTTATCAAATGTTCCTCAATTTAATTTTAATACCTATATTATATGATACATTTTTATATTATGATATTTGATATTTTCTTAATCCACCTTGAGGGTTAATATCACTGTAGAAGACTCTACTTATTGTTAATAATAAAATATGTTGCAACTCATATAATATAACAACGTATTTCTGAAGTCCTAGTCGAAGTAAAAAAACTGCTTATAAGCTCACTGGTAAGCTTAAAAATTATCACCTCTCTTATAATGGCCTTATGATACAGTATTAAAGTTTCCACTAATTAGAGACTTCTTCTTATGCACACAATTTTTATACCCTTGCAAGGTTTTATAATTTCAGTCAGAAGTTTGCAACGCAGTGAAGGAGACATCTCCGACCCTATAAAGTATATAACCGAGTCGATCTAGCCATGTCCGTCTGCCTGACTGTCTGCCTGTCGCCTGTATGTCTGTCTGCCTGTCTGTCCGTTTCTACGCAAACGCAAACACAAACTAGTCCCTCAGTTTTAAAGCTATCTGAATGAAACTTTGCTGTTAGTCTTCTATATACTCTCACTCGTACATTTGTCGAAACGGGCCGATCGGACGACTATATCATATAGCTGCCATAGGAACAATCGGTAAGATTGTCGAAAAAAATATATAACTTTCAGTTTTCAACATATTTTCACCAATTTTGATATTTGCCATTAATCATTATTACAGAATTTCTTTTTAAATTTCATGAAATCGATGAATCGGTGTCCGGTTCAGGAAAGAGCCAGCCCAGGCTTATTTATTCTTTATTTATATTTTTATTATTCCTCCTCAGGTCCTCCCCCCATCCTTGCAAATAACTATAATTGCCAAAATCCAAAATTTGGAATTTTCCTCTGCCCTAATTTAATTATATAAACTGTATTTACTCTTATGAACTAAATTCGACGTTTCCACGCATTTTTGTTCATGGATCGATACATAATTTGAAATATATAAAGGAACTGCAAGAGACAGAGCGAGAGGCATAGGGTCGAGAACAGCCTGTTTTATTACATTTTTTATTCTTTTTTGCACCCCCTCTGGAAATACTAAACGATAATCTCCTATCGCCACACACTTTTTTAGTATATTGTTTTCGGGCTTTAAAAAGGCCGCTCATGAACAACTGTTCTCAAATATTTACCTCTCGCTCTCTCCCACGGCTTAAAAACGGTGTTTTCTTGTCTGGATACTGTGCTTAAATACTCAAGAAAATGAGAAAAACTTGGCTCCAAGTGGGCTTAAAAACTAAGATAAAACTAAGACTGGTTCTTCGTGATTACTAGCGTAATACCAGGAGGGAAAGGACCTGTCAGCACGCAGTTGTGCGTTATAAGATTTGCGAATATCAAATTTGTTTTGATGATTGCATCGATCATTTTAATATTTGCTTTTAAATGCAGCCGGTTGGTCGCATAGAAAAATGGTAGATTATAAAACATTTTTTAAATTTTATTTTAAGCAGTTTGTAATTTATTTATATGGGTCTCGGCACTACAGGCCCGGATTTCAGACTCATAAAGCATTATGTGTAAAACTCAATAAAGTATCTTGACATAAAGATTGACAAAAAACTTATTTTCAACGTACAAATAAATCATACCATTGACAAAATAAATAAGACCATCCGAATACCCTTTTATAAATCGCAGATCAAAACTGTCAAACTATAATTTTTGTCTATATTAAGGCCAAAATACTATATTGAGTTTTCCCATTTAATGTCAATGTTATTTAGTTTAAGTTCACCATATGGCCGAAACCACAGTTTCCGTTATTTGGTGAAGAAAATTGCTTTTGTTTTTGAAGCATTTACGTTAATTTTCCACTTATAAAAATAAGAAGATATTGCATCCAAGGACATTTTTTAACTCGTTTTCTCTCGAATTATAAGTAGTACCAGAGCTAAGAAGGGCTGTCGTCGTCAAAAATATAGGCAGATAACAAATAACGCAAGCCGTTTGGCTCGGCCTCTTACCAGAACCACAATACAGCGTTATTGCAAAACAGTAAAATTATTTGTTTATTATTAAAAAATATATATATTTGCAATGCTACAAAAAGGACCACCGCCGCCAAAATAGAAAAACTTCTCTAAAATGATTTTTATCAACATAGTAACTTTAGAAAATGGTCAAATTGATCGAATTTGATAGCATTTATCATATTCTAAAACAAATTTCAAAATATTCGAAAGCATATTCGCGCAATAGAAATTTATCATTATTTTGATGAAAAACCTCGAAAAAAAATCATGTTTTGTTTTGCTAATAACTTCTAAACAGAGGCATTATGCTTTGACTTTTGTTTTCTAAAAACACTAAAAGATTCCAAAGATTCGAAATAAAATGCATATATCATCTTTCAGTATATAATATTTAAGTAGTAAAAAAAAGCATCCAAAGTACGATGGGAAAAAATGTCCCGTGCGACAGTTCTTAAAAACAAACAAGAAAGGAAGCTAACTTCGGTTCGCCGAAGTTTATATACCCTTGCAGATTGCAATTGAACTATAAAATTAAAGTCGAAATTCTGAAATAATAATAAGAGGCCAAATCCCAAATTTGATTAAAATATTTTGAGAAATAGCGAAACTCTGAATTTTTTATTATTACCCTGATTGTTCCTATGACAGCTATAGGATATAGTTGTCTAATTTTCATGAAATTAAAACTAAGATTCTCAAACAATATTAAGTGGCCAAATCTCAAATTTGATGAAAATATGTTGAGAAACAGCGAAGTTAGGATATTTTCTATTATTTTCCTGATTGTTCCTATGGCAGCTATAGGATATAGTCGGCCGATTTTCATGAAATTAAAACTAAAATTCTGAAAGAACATTAAGTGGCCAAATCAAAAATTTGATGAAAATATGTTAAGAAACTGCGGAGTTTTTTTTTTTTATTATTTTTCTGATTGTTCGTATGAGAGCTATAGGATATAGTCGTCCGATTTTCATGAAATTAAAATCGAAATTCTAAATTAATAATTAATGGCAAAATATCAAATTTGGTGGAGTTTTGTTAAAAACTGACAAAGTTATAATTTTTTTTCGAAAGTTTTACCGATCGTTCCTATGGCAGCTATATGATATAGTTGTCCGATCCGGCCCGTTCCGACATATTTACGAGTGAGAGTATATAGAAGACTAACTGCAAAGTTTCATTCAGATAGCTTTAAACTGAGGGACTAGTTTGCGTAGAAACGGACAGACAGACGGACAGACGGACAGACGGCCAGACGGCCAGACGGCCAGACGGACAGACGGACAGACGAACAGACGGACATGGCTAGATCGACTCGGCTGTTGATGCTGATCAAGAATATATATACTTTATAGGGTCGGAGATGTCTCCTTCACTGCGTTGCAAACTTCTGACTGAAACTATAATACCCTGCAAGGGTATAATTAAAAAAAAAAAAGTTAACATTGTTTTAGTGTAAAACAAAAAGCATTTATAAGATATTTTCTTACAGAATATTGTCAAAATAGTCACAATAAAATATTATTAAAGGTTTCGCTAAATTTGGCCTTCGAATAGTAAACTGTTGCTTTGGCACTTCCGTTTTTTGTCACGTGTGACAGCAGATATTTTTTGCAAATATTTTGAAAACAATAAGGTGAAACAAATCAAACACTTTTAATAATGTTAGAGCTATAAAAGAGTAATAACACAGGCCGACAAGAAAAATTACGGAGAAAAAAACCTGCAGATTGTGAAAGATCTCGGTCGTAGAACAAATTGTAGTTGACTCGGTTGAAATCTTCGCTTTCCGAAAATCAAAAAACAAAATAAAACAACAGTCGTATTTATCTACTTATGAGACTGTGAATTACGACGACTTCCAAAAGTTGTAGCTTGTTTCAGCTTCAACAAAAGAAAAAACAAAGCAAAAAAATAAAACAAGGCGACTGCTGCTGACCTTTGATTTTTGAAACTTTTTGATTATTGACTATGCTTTTGTAGCGCTGGCAGCCAGGCTGAGAACAGATCGGCATGAGCGCCCTCTGTGAGCTAGATGTTGAAGTTGATTCGGGCGGTAAGAGAAAGCAGAAACAGGTTAATAGGGCGGATTGTCAGATGGCTTCGGTGGGAGCGGGCTTCGTCGCGGCTGTTAAGGGGCTTGGCGCCATTGGCGAGCCGCAGTAGCGTTATTTTCTATTTGAACCTCCAGCAAAAAAGTCGCGATAAGTTGTCTCGGTCGGAAAGGTTAAGGCCTGGCAGTGAAAAAAATAAAAAAAAGAAGGCAAAGGAACCAATGCCCTGGAGTGGTATCAAAATAAAAAGGCAAACGATTATTTTGATTTCGGCCGACCCTCTGAATTAGGTGAGTCGGAAAAAGGAGGGAAGGCAAAGGAGATTCCGATCAGCAGCCGTTTGTGTGTCTTTTGTAGGGGCTCGCCGATCAAAAGGGAAAGGAAAAACAAGAAAGGAAGCTAACTTCGGCTCGCCGAAGTTTATATACCCTTGCAGATTGCAATTGAACTTTAAAATTTAAAACGAAATTCTTAGAGAACATTGTTGAGAAACAATAGAAAAAACAATAGAAAAAATAATAGAAAAAATCATAACTCAGTATGATTTTTTCTATTATTTCTCTGATTGTTCCTATGGCAGCTATAGGATATAGTCGAATGATTTTAATGAAATTTAAATCGAAATTCTGGAATAATATTAATAGGGTATTCCCACACAGTTCCATCTGCCTTCCCCCATCCGTTGAGAATTGGAACAATTTAATTGGAATATATTAAATGGAACATATGAAATGAAACATTTTGATTAGAACATATGAATTGGAACATAGGAATGGTTGAAAAGTTAGAAAATTTAAGATTCCGCATCAAGATATAAAAGGTGAGTCTGAAGATTCTCCCTCCTTCAGGGGAACACAGCGCTCGGGAAGTCTGCCTCCTGAAAAGCCTAGCGGGCTTAAGCAATGACAAGGAAACTGTAGAAAAGAACACGCTTTTAATTTCAAACATGTATTTAATTAACACGATGAAGACAATATTGGGCAATTGCAGATCTTATTCTTTTTGCAGGTTGGTTTAAATCTGCAGATATGTTACTACGATTTGGTTGATCCTGTAGGTCATAAGCTGACAGCTGCCAATTATCTCTGATAACGCTGTTCTGCTCAATTAAAATATTGTGCAAAATGCAACAGGTTAAAATGATCGCATTATTGTTTTTGTAGTGACTTTCATGCCCCTTGCCAATAAAGCGAAACCTGGCTTTCAAATGGCATTTACCATATCTCGCTGTAAGTGCACTGTTCCAAGGATGCGGTCCTAGAAAATGGGTATGGCTTCATCAGCGTTTGGGAAAATCGGAAAGCCGAGTCCCCAATAAGCAGCAGCGGGACTTTTATGCCACAGACGTCCTTCGCTTTTCCAAAACAGCAAAATCTTCCATATTTGAACACTTTTTTTTCCGTATTGTATGACTGACAGCTGCCAAATCGGATGGGGGATGTAGATGTAGCTCTGTAGGAACACGAGTTTCACATCTGAGAAAAATCCCAACGGTTTCAAACGGATGGACTGTGTGGGATTAGGGCATTAGTGACCAAATCTCAAGTTTGATGAAAATATGTTGAGAAACAGCGAAGTTATGATTTTTTTTATTAATTTCTTGATTGTTCCTATGACAGCTATCGGATATAGTCGTCCGATTTTCATGAAATTTTAAAGAAAATACTGAAATAATATTACGTAAGTTTGATGAAAATATGTTTAGAAACATCGAAGTTATGATTTTTTTTTATTATTTTCCTGATTGTTCCTATGGCAGCTATAGGATATAGTCGTCCGATTTTCATAAAATGTAAATCAAAATTCTGGAATAATAATTAATGGCCAAATGTCAAAATTGCTGAAAATATATTGAGAACTGACAAAGTTATAATTTTTTTTCGAAAAATTTACCGATCGTTCCTATGGCAGCTATATGTTATAGTCGTCTGATCCGGCCCGTTCCGACATATGTACGAGTGAAAGTTTATAGAAGACTAACTGCAAAGTTTCGTTCTGATAGCTTTAAAACTGAGGGACTAGTTTGCGTAGAAACGGACAGACGGACATACGGACATAGCTAGATAGACTCGGCTGTTGATGCTGATCAAGAATATATATACTTTATAGGGTCGGAGATGTCTCCTTCACTGCGTTGCAAACTTCTGACTGAAATTATAATACCCTGCAAGGGTATAAAAACCTCAACTTTATGATATAGAAGACCGGCGGGAACACTTTCGACCCTCGCCAGCGGAGCGCCCGAAAAGCTCGCCGTGGAGCGATTTTGTTTTGGAGAGGACGGCCAGTGCCTACGCGACCTACAAGCGACGTCGAACGAGTGGAGGTCAGCGCTAAGAAACTCGGCAATTACCGGCGGATGAGTGTTTTTTTTTATGCACCATAACCCCGTCCCTGACCCCCTTTCTCGACCAGTGAAAATCTTAAAGAAAAGATGAGCAAATTGTGCCTTTAGCCCGGAAAAGCGGAAAAGATGAGACGCTAGAAGTGAGGGAGAGGGTGAGCAAGCAAAGGCCCCGCGAAGAGGGAATTAACCTTACTACGGAGGAGAAAGGTAAGGAGGGAACAAAGAGTTCAAGGCATTGAAGTGTGAAAGAGGGAAGTAAATTGGGAAAAAGAAAAGTAAAAAAAAAAGGGTGAAGGAGAACTTATTAGCCAAGTTAATGTTAATTCTATATAATGATAAGTGATTTTATTTAATGTTTTTTTGTGAAATTTTTAATTTTTGATTGTGAGTCTGTGTGAGTTTTACTGCCAGCGGACTCGACGGCGACATGGGTTTGCACTAGCTAAGGAAAAGGAAGAGAAAATAAAAGAAAACCTAGCAACTTGCCCCATTTAAGAAATGCGAAGGTGAGAGACGAAAAGAGCGATACAGTCAGGACCCCTTATGTCCCTGGCCCAAAATCTATATTGTCTTTTCCCACAGCGTTTACAGGTGTTCCCGAACAAAGCGATTTCTTCGACGGATGCTATTTGATTGGGCTTCGTATTGGTATGTGGTGCGAGTTGCAAGTCTAAGAAAAAGGAAGGCGGAATCGAAAGTAATATTTGGCAGTGTTGAAGTTGTTTTATGGCCAAATTGGATGCAGTCGTCTAACAGGCATGGCTTGTGAAACGAAAAAAAGGAAGAATAATAATTAGAAGGAAAGTAAAGGCTGCAAAGTCTTCTGAGCAGACCCATGAGTCGTAGCGCTGGGAAGTTTTTTTCAGTTCACCGCCCACACACACCTACGCCCATCAATACTTAATTATCAGACACACTTTCATCTCAAAGTAAAACAAATACCATTCCGTTGTGGTTTGTTACTTATCCACATTCATTATTGTTTTTGCTAAATTATAATCAGGTGCTTGGAAAACGTTGCTTTTAGTACGAGTAGTTAGGTAGCGGCCAAGACTGATGAGAGGCAGAAAGCATTTTTGATTACTTTCGTATCACTGATGAGTAATTTTTATTTTACATTCAGCCGAATAGGATTGATAGGCCTGCAGTTATTATTATTCGCCTTGCCACGTCTGTGGTTGAATAGGGAGTTCTCATTCCGTCGTAAGGTGAAAAAAGTCAGTCCATGGTCCACGTTTTGGATGCGCTTAAAGGAAAATTATCTTTAGTAAAAGTAGTTACAAGTAGTTAAAAGAAGTTAAGCGCCCACGTCATAAGACCAGCTGATAAGATCATCAAACAAGGGCAGAAGGCAAGGTCGCTTGGAACGCCGCCATGCAGACCGCTCGCGAATTGCGATTGCCGATCGTGTTATTGTCGTTGTTATCGTTTATTGAAAGGTAAGCGGAGATCAATACGTATGCCTTTTGCCATAGATGTTTTTTCTCAATTCCTTTATACACCTGTCTGGTCGATGCCTCGGTTTAGGAATCAGACTAGCTAGAGGCAAATGATTTTCTATTTTTTTGAAATTTTGTTTTTTGGTTTCGTTTGAGGTTTATTTTTATTTATCTGAGATTCGGTTCAGCCATACACATTCGATTTGTTTTTGTTCAAGCTGAGCAAAAAGAAGCATTGGAGGGAATTGAAAATAAAGATCCGAGAACAAGAAAGAGAAGAGATTTATTTAATTGATTTTGTTAGAATTTCTTCTCCATCACCAGAGTGTGTGCTGCATGGGAAAGCATTAACAGCGTCAACAATGCTTAGGACCAAATGCTTCCAAAAAGAAACCAACTTGTCCAACCTGTAGTACTGTCTGTTTTGAAAAGCTTGCCAAGCAAAATACTAGGTCAGAAGGCAAACTTAATGTCGATAGTCCAGGAACTTCAGCTGGCTTAACCAGTCGGTTCGCCAATCGTCAGATTTGAGTGCAAACTCAACAGGGGCAATATCAGATGCTGTTCGAGCAATGTCAGTCGGTTCGCCAATCGTCAGATTTGAGTGCAAACTCAACAGGGGCAATATCAGATGCTGTTCGAGCAATGCAAGGCGACCTAATGGCCCAATTACCAACGGAAATTGGACAATTAATTCGAACAAATATAGCATCGCAGTTGCAAACGATTAGCGACCAGCTATATCAGCGCGGTAGTCTTTTGAGTACAGGCCAGCCTTCTCCTGGCGGCCATGCAGTGATAGATGTAGACGTTGCGCAAGGTTTTGGGCGTAGCCCAAGTCCTGAACTAGGATCGCAACGAAGTTTTGTCTCCGACTTGGCACAAAGACCAGATAAAGTTGCGCACATATTAAATGGCTGGAAGATTCGCTTGAGTGGAGATCCAGGGTGGCAGCGCTTACTCGGCAGACCCTTAAAGGAAATTTCACCATTCTTTGCAGCAGTGCACTATGGTCCAGCCGACCAGCACTTTGGTTGGCCAAAAACTTTTTTTAAAAGTTAAACAAATCAATTGATTTTGGTATGGATCGATTGGAAACAGAGTGAACATCAACGTGTCACAATCAAAATCTTCATAGGTGGCGCCA
This sequence comes from Drosophila truncata, assembly GCA_008042515.1. Classification (NCBI taxonomy): domain Eukaryota; kingdom Metazoa; phylum Arthropoda; class Insecta; order Diptera; family Drosophilidae; genus Drosophila; species Drosophila truncata. The sequence continues at coordinate 11,767 of VNJQ01001613.1, read as the reverse complement.
GTTTTTCGCACGGAGCGGTTAAAGTCAGCAGTTTCTTCGCAAGCCAGAAGACAAGGAAAAGGCGTGAAAATGTAGACAATTTTTAAACTAAAAAAACTCAAAAAAAAATTAAGAACTTGATAAATCTTTAAAAAGAGTTCGAATCAATGGGGTTTGTACTATATATGTTCATAGTCGTTGTAATGTCTTTGTAGTTTGGTTTTAAAGTAAGTCGTCTCAAAAAAAAATGTTGTTAAAACCTAATATTTAAATGAGTAAAAGTAGTGAGTGCCACCTATTCCCACCTTGAGACTTATTGTGTGTTGTAGGGTATTTAATTTTTGTTCGATTGCATATAGTCAGTAATGAAACTTTTAACCTTTCTTTAAATTTTCAATGAAAAATTACCTTATTTTGCATGAAAATGGCATCTTAAATGCGTTAAAAGTGTCTTTAAACTCATGAAAACTGTGAAATATCCTATAAAAACTATAAAATATTGTAATTCAGATAAAATACAATGTAAAACCAAAATTTTAAATGGTAAAAAGATTTTATAAATAATTTTTCATGGAATTAGAGGAATTCTCCAGAAAACTATAGGTATTCCTGATCCGATTTCGATCAAATTTTAAAATGTAGTTAAAATAGCATTATCTTTATTTAACAAAATTTTTTTGGATTTATCTCCAAAATTTTTGTTCGTTCCTATGAGAGTTATAGGATATAGTTTCCTAATCCGGATAATTTTGATCCAGTATCATCCTACAAGCACAAAATGACGTTTGGTAAAGTTTCAAGTTGATATCTTTTAAATTTGCGGAGTTATTAATTTTGGCCAAAAAAAGTAGTCCGCTGGACCATAGTGTAATGCAAGTATGCTGTTTGAGGGCAAAGCAAGAGATTTTTGTTGGCGATTCCACAAAATGTCACCAGTGCTATGTTGGGATCGGCTTTGTCAGGCTTTTAGGAAGCAGTTTAGGGATTCCCGTACCGACGTAGACATTAGGGACGCAATTCGAGACCGCAAACAGAAGGAAAGGGAGACTTTCGACAGCTTTCACGATGCGATCATGCAGGATGGATTGGACGTGCCTTTAGTGGAATCCACCGTGGTAGATATCCTGAAGAGGAATCTGAGACCAAAAATAAGGCATGAGTTGCTAAACGTGGCCATTTATTCTGTGGATCGTTTGAGGGAAATTTGCCGTCGTCGTGAGAGTTTCCTGGATGATGTGAGGAAGAATCAAGGGTATCGAAAGGTTGTTCCGTTTCGTAGGCAAGTGGCTGAGCTGGTAGAAGAAGAGAAGCTCGAGGAGCCACTAGAGTTTTCGGATGCGGATGAGGACGTGGAAGTTGGGGCCCTGGCTTCAATTTGCTGGAATTGCCAAAGAGACGGCCATCGCCACCAAGATTCCCGCGAATAGGGAAGGATCTTCTGTTGGGGGTGCGGGGCTAAAAACGTCTTGAAAACTTCCATCAGCCACTGGGTGCTCAGAGAAGCAAAAAAACACAGAGCTGAGCCAATGAAGTTGTCGTCAGCAGTTGTGGAAGAAAGCAGCCCAGTTGCGTCAGGCGAAGGGATTCGATGGTTTGGCCTCAAGGCGACAAGCAGCAGTTTCCCAATAACATCCCCAAGGTTTCAGGCAGACCATTATCAAGAAATGCCAAACGAATGAGATCTTATTGGAAATCGGTAAAAACAATAAAACATTTCGGTTTAAAGGACATGATAATCGACCATATGCTGAGGTTCGACTTCTTGATAGGATAATGATAGGACTTTTGGATACAGGGGCAGCAATTAGTGTGATAGGAGGAAATTTGGCAAAAAAAATAAAACGAATGCTTAAACTCGGAGTTATTGGAGAATCGGATAGTCCTTGGTCGTCTCCAGTGGGGTTGGTGCAGAAGCCTGGAAAAGCTAGGCTTTGCCTCGATAGTAGGAAGGTTAATGCGGCCACGAAAAAAAATGCTTATCCACTCCCACAGATCGATGGGATATGAGGCAGACTACCCAAAGCAGAATACATCTCGAGTTTGGATTTGAAAGATGCGTATTGGCATATTCCCTTGGAGCCGGCTTCTCGCGCAAAGACGGCTTTTACTATTCCTGGGAAGTCTCCCTACCAGTACAAAGTGATGCCGTTTGGGTTAACGAATGCGTCTCAAACCATGACTCGGCTTATGGAGAAATGAAGTATTCGTATATCTGTATGATCTGTTGGTGGTATCAGATACCTTTAAAGGCCACATAAGAGTTTTGAGGTTGGTTTGCTGATCAGATACGAGCTGGTGGGTAAACACTTAATGTCGGGAAAGAAAAATTCTGCGTGAAATCTGTTAAGTATTTGGGCCACATTGTAGGAGAAGGGGTTATTCGTACAGATCCCGAAAAGATTTCAGCCATGAAGGATTTTCCATTGCCAAAATCATTAAAAGCGCTTCGAAGTTTTCTTGGCATGGTTGGAAAATTTGTTAACAATTTCGCTTCGGTTGCCGCTCCCCTCACTGTTCTGCTAAAGCCAACGAAGAAGTTTGTGATGACTCCTGAAGGCAAAGAATCTTTTGCAACGCTAAAGGACATGCTTTGCTCGGACCCTGTGTTGCGAAGTCCTGATTTTTTTTAGACCATTCTTTGTACAGTGCAATGCAAGTAAATCTGGTGTCGGTGGTGTTATTATGCAGAAGACAGACGAAGGCGACGAATATCGTATCGCATTTGTGTCGAAGAAGCTGAATACAGAAATTACTCAGTGACGGAGCAAGAATGTTTGGCGGCCATAATTTGTATAAAAAGGTTTTGAGCCTATATTGAAGGCCATGATTTTACTGCGATCACTGATCATGCGTCTCTGAAATGGCTTATGTCCCAGACAGACATTAAAATTTCAAGATTTTAGTTTCAAAATTGAGCACCGAAGTTTAAGGCTAAATGTGGTGCCCGAAGCGTTGTCGCGGGTGAATGAGAAGGAATTGGCAGCAATAGATTCGAGTCAGGGTCTTTTGGTCGATCTGCAGTCGCCGGCGTTTAAGGCTGCTGATTATACAGATTTGCAGGAGAAGATTGGTGCAAACACTGATAAATTTCCAGATCTAAGGGTTGTCGATGGCATTTTTTATCGCATGCAACCGGGGATTTGCTGCATGTCACTTTTGCATGGAAGTTGTGGATTCCGAGCGGATTGGTACCGGAAGTCTTAAAAAAGGCTCATGATGGCACAAGACTTTAGAACGCATTCGGCGATATTTTTTCTGGACAGGTTTTGTGGCGGATGTTAAGGAATATGTAGGTAGTTGTGACATCTGCAGAAGGACAAAAGCACAAAATAGAGTGCAGCGACCACCTATAGGGATTGCGCCCGAATCGCAGAGATTCTTTCAGCGCCCCCACATAGATTTTCTTGGCCTATATCCTCGATCGCGTTCGGGAGGAGGATCTTCATAGTGTTAGACCATTATTCGAAAATTGTTTTTTTGAAAGCGGTTAGAAAAATGGCGGCCAATGTCGTTGTCAAATATTTGCAGCAGAAATTGTTTCACACTTTCGGGGTGCCGGAGTTTAAGTACGAGCCATTCCAAAAATTGTTGAAACAGTATCAAATAGTCCATAGCCTGACCCCCGTTTTTGCTCCGCAAGCAAATGCATCCGAGAGGGTGAACAGATCCGTTATAGCGGCGATACGGTACTATATCAGAGATGATCAGAAAGATTGGGACGAGTATTTAAGCAGTATCTGCTGTGCCTTGCGGTCATTTGTGCATTCGGTAATTGGCGAGATGCCCTATTATATGGCTTTTGGGCAGCATTTTATTTCGTCCGGTTCGACCTACATGCTGTTGAGGGCTCTTGATATGCTCGAGAATAGAACAGCCGGGTTCTCTCAAAAGGATTCGCTAGAATTGGTGCGGGCTAAGGCTGGAGGAGTTAAGCTGAAGCAGAATAAAAAGAACGAGCGTCAGTGTAACTTGAGGTCTCGAGAGGTAGAGTATAAAGAGGAGCAGGTGGTTTATCGCAGAAACTCCAGGTAGAGTAATTTCGCAGGAGGCTATAGCGCGAAGTCAGGTCCGTTATATCTCAAAGCTGGGATTCAAAATAAATTAGGAAATTCTTGTTATACACTGGAGGATCTGCAAGGGCGATCTGTAGGACGGTATCATGCCAAGGATTTGAAACGATAAGCAGCCTTAGCTACCAGCTTTTCGTCTGGTGATCTGTCTTGGGATGTTGAATCCATTTCCAGATCTTGTGGGGGGGATTTTGTAGCGCTAACAGCCAGGCTGGAAACAGATCGGCATGAGCGCTCTATGTGAGCTAGATGTTGGAGTTGATTCTGGCGGTAAGAGAAAGCAGAAACAGCTTAACAGGGCGGATTGTCAGATAGCTTCGGTGGGAGCGGGCTTCGTGGCGATTGTTAAGAGACTTAGCGCCATTGGCGAGCCGCAGTGGCGTTATTTTCTATTTGAACCTCCAGCGGAGAAAGGTGCGATAAGTTGTCTCGGATGGAAAGGTTAAGGCCTGGCAGTGAAAAAAAATAAAAAAAAAAGGCAAAGGAACCAATGCCCTGGAGTGGTATCAAAATAAAAAGGCAAACGATTATTTTGATTTCGACCGACCCTCTGAATTAGGTGAGTCGGAAAAAGGAGGGAAGGCAAAGGAGATTCCGATCAGCAGCCGTTTGTGTGTCTTTTGTAGGGGCTCGCCGATCAAAAGGGAAAGGAAAAAAACCTCAACTTTATGATATAGAAGACCTGCGGGAACACTTTTGACCCTCGGCAGCGGACCGCCCGAGAAGCTCGCCGTGCACGGCCGTGGAGCGCCAGTGCCTACGCGACCAACAAGCGACGCCGAACGAGTGGAGGTCAGAGCAAAAAAACTCGGCGACTACCGGCAGATGAGTGTTTTTAACCCCGTCCCTGACCCCCTTTCTCGAGCAGTGAAAATCTTAAAGAAGAAAAGATGAGACGATAGAAGTGAGGGAGAGGGTGAGCAATCAAAGGCCCAGCGAAGAGGGAATTAACCTCACTACGGAGGAGAAAGGTTAGGAGGGAACAAAAAGATCAAGGCATTGAAGTGTGAGTGAAAGAGGGAAGTAAATTGGGAAAAAGAAAAGTAAAAGAGACGGGTGAAGGAGAACTTATTAGCCAAGTTAATGTTAATTATCTATAGTGATAAGTGATTTTATTTAATGTTTTTTTGAGAAATTTATAATTTTAGGTTGTGAGTTTGTGTGAGTTTTAATGCCAGCGGACTGGATGGCGACATGGGTTTGCACTAGCCAAGGAAAAGGAAGAGAAAATAAAAGAAAACGAATAGAAAAGCTAGCAACTTGCGCCAACTGCCCTCCATTAAAACTGTCCCAGTATCGAAAGTCACTTCGAAAGTTTGATGGTAAGGATCTTCTGCGTCATTGGAGGAACTTTAATTAGGTTTACGCCTGCAGGATCCGAGTCGAAGCATACAGTGTGGTGCAAGTTTGAGTACATGATCAACAGTTTCATGTTTCAGCGCTTATAAAAAATAAAGGAAAGGAATAAATGACAAAACCGTTTTTTTATATTAGTTTCTTGTTAACAATTAGGCATAACTAAGAAATGAATTGAAGAAGCAATAGAACAGTAATAATTCAAAAACCAAATCAAGCAGCATGTACTTAATTTTGCATTTTTTAACAAAAAATACAAAATAAATTCATTATTAATGTTTTGTGCAGGGAAATAATTTTCTATGATATTTTTCATATAGTTTAGAATGCTCTCAAATATATTTTCCATAATTCCTTTTTGGAATTTTATTCGACTTTAATTCCACACGCTCCCAAAGGTCCTCGAAGTTGGATGCGGCTGATTGATACTGTCCGAGCCGTTCTTTCAGAATTGACCATGGGTTTTCAATAGGATAGACAGCAGAACTTTGTACTGGCCTAAATTTAAAAGCTAAATATCCAGCTATAAATTTTGGTTTTCGAGCCTTGGACTATTTTCGCAGTGTCCTTGAGACCCCAATCTTGTTGAAAAGTCGTTTTCTGATCTGAGTACGTAAACTGACCAAGAAAATCGTTAAGATGGGCTTCAAAAATGCTCAAATAGTCTTCCTCTTGGATAGTCCGTCCAACGTGGCAATACGTGAAACCCTATTATGTTGCAGCTTGTTACTGGGACTTCACCAAACAGTAAAGCCCTCTATCTGATTGAAAAAAATTACATTCTTCCGACTAGATAACCCTTTTTTGACCAGATAGAAGACCGACCAGATAGAAGGCGTTTAGTTTTTATGTGCGCTCAAAAATGAAACTGTTGATCATGTACTCAAACTTGCGCGACACTTGTAACGACCCTCTTTAGGGGTTGCTCGGCTTCGTTCACCGGGGTCGGGGTTCGTTCAGAAAATTTAAATGTTTCGAGCCCCCACGTACCAAAACACCCAGGAAGAATAATACAGAATAAGTTGCTTGGTATATCAGCGTTTATTTTCTCGATGTACAGTGGAGTCTCCGTTTGGTGTGCGCGGGGGTCGCCTCGTTGCTACCCTGGTCGCGCGATGGCCTAGCGACCGATGCTCGATGATTTGCTGATGGCGACCGATGTGCCGTGTGCGCGGGTCCTCTACTAATCTTGCACCGAGTTATACTGGGTCCGAACTGCAACCCTGTACCGCGTGCGTGCTCGGTTTCAAGAGCCTTACTCCACGGTCCCGCCTCTACAAGATCAGCTAGCAAAAGCTTAACCTTGGCCCTCCTAACTTGAATGCTACTCTGCGCTACGTGCGAGTTCGGTTTTAGGAACCTTATGGGGTATTCTACTGCTACATATTTCTACATTTTCGGGCATTAATATATTTATGCCCTGCGGCCGCATCATTATTCGCTACTTTGGTTATTTGGTCAGGAAATTAAACTGCGATGCGATCGGTGCAGACGAACAACCACATATATGTACATACATTTATACCAACCATAAGTTCCCAAAACATTTAAAAAACATATAACCGGCGATAGCTTTTATTATGGCTTATGTATAGCGAAATGCTTTCCCCCCATGCAAAAGGATACATTCTAAGCGTCGAACTTTTCTGGCACTTCTCGTTGAAATTCAGTATATATGCGGTATCCTTTAGGGAGGCACACGGGGATTGGCGTTGCCTTTCATGCAACTGTGGTGGCCAATGAGCTCTCCTCGGAAATCTTATTTTTTATAATCATGAGCTTCTCTTCCTCGACTTCCAAACTGGCCTGTCTCATGATAGCAATGCGTAGATCCCGCTTATAATGGCTATTTTCTTCAATCTCGCTCATTTTTTTAATATTTTAGTTATTTATTTTGAGACATGAGACTTCATAATCAACTGGGAATGTAGTAGAATGTAAATGTACCAGTGGAATCACCCCAACATTTAGAATGGAAATGTAGTCGAATGTAATTGTAGCAGTGGAATCACCCCAACATTCAGAATGTTGAAATATGTACCAGTAGAATTACCCCATTACTCGACTCCCAGCCTCTGCAAACTTGGCAAGCAAGGGATTAACCTTGGCCCTCCTAGCTTGAATGCTACCCTGCGCTACGTGCGTGTTCGGTTTCAGAAACCTTACTCGACTCCCAGCCTCTGCAAAATCAGCTAGCAAGTGCTTAACCTTGGCCCTCCTACCTTGAGTGCTCTTCTATGCTAAGGGTTAGTTTCTACTTGAATACTTAGGACTTACCAGTTGCGCTGCTCGTGGCGAATGTGTCAACTGTGCCACGATCAGCTGTTGGTTCCCTAATCGATATTCGATATATTTCGGGTTCCGATAGGTACGGGTGTTACCAGATCGCCGTGATTACTCGATAATAATCGTATCGGGGTTGCCGGATCGCTGATAGTAATCGTATCGGTGCTACCGGATAGCGGAGTATCGGTGTTTCTGGATCACATAGTGTAATCGTATCGGTGTTACAGGATCTCCGCCGTTTGGCCCCGGTGTGCCCGTGTTCCCTCTTTGGGTTTCCGCGCCTTGGTATTTATCTGGTTTCCTTATTTCTATTTTATTATCCTACTTATTTACAATATAATCTAATAGTAATAGTAATAAAAGGAACGTAATAAAGATGTGTATGCGACGTGGGGCGTCGCACCCCTACCTCCTTTACCAGATTAGGCCCGGGTTCTGGCGATCGAGACTTCGCCCGCGCTGTTTATCTTCACCAGGTAGGGTTCCGTCGCCAACTTTTTTAAAGTTGACCCGCTTCCGTGGTGGCCGCTTCTCCAGCTTCCGCTTGAGCTCCTTCCTGACTTCCTCAGGGAGGTCGTCCTTCTCGTGATCGCTCGTTGCCAACTCTTCCTCCTCGGTTGGAGGCAGGTCCAGGATGTTCTCCCGTTCTCGCTCCCAATCGGCGATCTTCTGCGGCGCACTCAGCGAGGGAACTAGCCGCTCCACGAGTGCATCCACAAGCCGCTCCACGAGCGCAGCAACAAGTTGCCCCACGAGCGCATTCGCAAGCCGCTCTCCGAGCGCATCAGTTAGCCACCAACACGGTGCATCAGCAAGCCGCTTCCGAGCGCATTCACAAGCCGCTCCACGAGCGCACCTACATGCCACTCCACGAGCGCATCAAGTAGCCACCAACCCGGTGCACCCACCAGTTGCCACACAGACGCAACCACCAGTCGCCACACAGACGCGACCACAAGCCGCTCCACGACAGGAGAGGGAACACTGGTGAGTCGCGGCGAACGGATGCCCGTGCGGGGAGCTCCTGCGCCAAATCCGTGTCGCGGTAGTGTCCTATAGGGAATAAAGTACTAGAAGCAGTTAGGATGCGTGGGAGTGTAACCTCAGGACTTACCCGTCGAGGCCCGGCTCCTGCGGCCCGCGGAGGACGCCTACGCGATCCACTGATCCGGCGAGAGGGACGATCCGTCTCCGCACTCTCTTTCCTGCTGACGAATGTGGACGCCCCCACATATTGTACCGGTCATGCCAGCTGATCAATCGATCAGCTGCCGACCAGTGCTGTGAAACAGCCGTCGCACATGGGTCTGGCAGCGCTGTAAAAACTGCTCCATACGGGTGCACACTAGCGCCACCCAGAACTGTTCTGTGACAGAAGCTGGGTGCTACAAGCTTCAGGCAAGGATCGCTGTAAAAAGCGTATTCAAGCCCGGGCTGCTGCATGCGACTCCTTGTCAAGGAGGCGGAATCCTGCTGATTCCTGCAGCTTTCCACCGAGTCCCAGGTACGCCCGCGGGGCCAATAAGGTGGAACAGGTCACGGATCGGACCGACGGCCATCCCCGCCGCCGTTGCGGTACACCGGAAATGGGGCTCTGGCGACCGAGGCGGGGCGGTATAACCCCCATCGTAGCCAAGCCGGGAGGAAATTTCCGGCCAGCGTGGGAGGCTCCGCGACGTCCTGACTTGGCCTGGACGATCGCTACAAGCTCGGCTTAGCCCAGCTGGAGAAAATCCACTCAGCGTCTGCCCACATTGGACGGCTGCGTGGTCTGCGTCTGAGAAACAGTGGCCGGCAGCCTCAGAAACCTGGCGACAATGCAATAAAAGCTGGAATGTCTGAGCAAAACAAAATTACTCCAGGTGGCAGCCAAAAAGTGGAAATCCACCCGTGGGAACCCCCACGGCTAGGGCAAGGATTCTGGAGGCCCTACCATACACTCCAACACACCCTCTCGTGGCGGTGGCTGACGTGGCCGCTACGTTAGGTAATGCACCAAGCCAGGATGACAACTCGAGCAAGGGCGACCCGGCGGCTTTTAGAAAAAGCAGCCTGATATCACGCTCCCCACCCCTCGCGCCACCTACGCCGTTGGGTAGGAGTGGAGACGGCGTCCCCACTGACTCGACGAAGAGGGGAAGAGACCCGACCAGCCCGGCAAGCGGTCCCAGAAGCACGCTTCCGAAAAGGAGCAAGGCTGCACAAGGGGAGCCCAGCTCTGATGCAGAGGATGTGAAGGAGCAAAGGCTCTCCAGTGCCGAGAGCATCACGAAACTCGGGAAGCTGCTGGACGAGTTCCACAGCCTAATCCACGAGAAGCAGGTGCGCCATATAAACATGGCCATGAAGGCGATGGTGGCTGAGATGCGGAGGCTCGAGTCTGCAATCGAGCAGCCGGACGCGAACGCAGAGGAGCCCGAGAAGCCGGGAGCTCGAGAGGTCGTATGCTGCAAATGCGCCCAGAGCATAGCCGGCAGGAGGACCGTGGCGACCAAGGAGCAGCAGACGGCGGTCGTGCCGAAAAAGGACCGATCGGCCCAGACGGAACCTTGGCGAAGGCTCAGCCAACCGGATGGGCTAACCGGAAGTCCCAAAGCCACCGTGCGTACTCGTTCCCAAGCGGAACAGCCCGCGGTCCCAGCAGCGCCAAGGAAAGGAGCCAATAAGCCGCGGCCAGCTCCTCCAGAGAGGCCCCGGGCACTGTATCAGCGGCGGGAGAGGCCGGCGAAGCCCACCGAGG
>VNJQ01001601.1:30720-49346 GCA_008042515.1 Drosophila truncata | reverse complement strand
TATATATATATATATATATATATATATAGCTATGTAAATCGTCAGATTTTAAATTCAATTCGCAAAATTGTAGAAATTTTAAGTAATATTAATACCTAATATGCCTAAACATGTATCTAAATAAGATCTTCATTATATCAATTTCATTGTGCACAGAATACTGTTATCTTCTTCGAGTACCATATACTCACCGTTCATGGGGTGTCCGCTGTGACAGTTTCTCAGTGCTGCGCCAGCCCAGGTAAGGTTGTCGGTAGGAGTTACGTAGGACTCCGCTACTACTTGCTACCGACATAAAGCTGCTGTTAATAGGTGCCCCGCGAGCGAAACTGCTGCGTTGCGAGACGCTGGGCGACGTCTGGGTTGAGTTTAAGTGCGAAGTGGACCATCGAGTGGATCCCGCGCTGGTCTGTGCATGCGACGATCCGTGAACCGCCACCGAAGCGCTCTGTCCGCCGTGATGGCTATGCGCTGAGGGACTTAAGAGCAAGGGGCTCCGATCAGAGCGATGCGATCCCAGAGAGCTGAGCGACGTCGTCTTCGAGCTGAGCCCCTGCCAGCGTCCCGACTCCTGTGTGCGCTTGCGGGTGAAGTTGCCCGGCCTATAACCGCCAGCGGCAGTGCATCCGTCTGCTGGAGCATGTCCGGATCCCTGATTGTAGTGTCGGAACCAGTCGGGGATATTTAGCCGTTGCAGCGATGCCTGGACACGCAACTGGTGTTCGCTTAGAGCGGCAGGATTTTGATCATGAAGCTTCTGCAGCTCGTTCTCTGGAGGCTGTTTCAAATAGAAAATAGGAAGGTTATTAGATATTTTGTATTTTTTTTTTCTAAATTTTTTTAATGAAAATTTATTATTTAAAAATATGGTGGTATTATATATTTAATAGGCTTTAACCAATAAATAAATAAAAGAATATCCAAAAATATTTTAGGAAATCAAAATTCAAGGTTTTTTATTTGTAATCCATTTTTGTAAATTTGAAAATTACACCGTTGTGATTTATGGTTGGAATTACTTTCGATTTATGTTTACATACACTTCTTTTAAGGTGCTTAGATCTGGTGTCTGGTAATGCTGATTGTTTTACCCGCTTCCTGTCACACTGGTGCTTGGATAAAACCTTTAGCAAATGAGTTGATGGAGTTTGGGGTTCGAATAAGGGGATAAGGAAATAACCGTTAGACAATGATGTCCTTAACACTCGCTATTCCGCTTTGTGCTGCTACGGATGTACACAAATCAGTGACAACAAAAGTTGGCTGCTGATTTTTCGTCAAGATCATTATGACTTACCCAATAGCAGGGCAGCATTTTATTCAAAAAGGATTAAATTTTTTGTAGAGACGGAAGAATTGTATTTTGAAATAAAACTAGACAGAAATTTCTAGGGCCAAATCAAAAGTACTTACAAAATTTAATTAACTAAAGAAAGTCTCCCACAGTTGCACTTGGTTTTTGTGTTTGACGTTTCGTTAGAGAATCAGCTTTTGGGAACACGTGGACAAAGGATGTGTCGAAGCAAATTTTGTTCGACTCTATCAAATTATAATGGCATGGTGTGTCACACAATGACCGACATTTGAGTAATAAGTCAGGTGTTATTCGACATAACACTGCTAGTCACTCGCTAAAAACATTCAACAAATGTTTGTAAGCAAGTTAAACTCGAAAAATAAAAACAATGAAAGGGAAGTCAATCAACACCTACCACGGAAGAGAACGGAAGAGTAAGGAGCAACCGGGCAGGCGATGGAGTTAACAATACAGACTAGGCCAGGTAGTCACACCCAAAGCACGCGGTATGGTACACATAATCGATGAAAATAGGTCGGTCTTTAAAGTTATTTTTGTATGCGTATATTAACGTTAAGGTGTTCCCAATCCCCCAGACCCCAAAAAGGGGCCACGACTTTAGAAACACAAATTTGGCGAAAAAGTGGCAAACGCACGCCTAACCCACCACCACCAACACAGAGACACATGGCAAAGCACAACCACGACAAAGTAAAATTGTATTGCCAAAGGCAGAGGGAGTTCGGTAAAGGGTCTTCTAGGGCTTCCTTGAGCTCGACTCGACACTTTTTTTGCACATCTTAGCTGAAATTAACAAATCAAATGTAGTAGCTCTTACTTGCTCAAACATTGTACGCGACATGCAACAACCACACTAACGTACCGCGTACGCGTACACACGCACACACCCTATGGCGGCGCGGACAGCAAACACTATGCGTCATTTGCCATTTCCGGCAGCCGAATTAGTATTGTGTCGCGTTTCGGCTTGTTGTAGATACTGTCCTACCTACGACATGGTTACTGCATCGCAACCAGGAAGCTGCAATGTGCTGCGATTTGCTTTGTATGGCAGCTTTTGCGCATGTCAAGTAGATTCCACCAACGAAAGCTTTCAAACGGTAGGTTTATGGCACTCCTGCAGGCTCCAGGAGATGGACGAATGGCACACCCTGTTTAACCGGGTCTTTACACCCATTGCCAACGGTGTAAACACAACGGTAGCACCAGCAACAGGCAGGCGACAGAGTGTCTGGCGTTCGATCCATTTCCACCAAGATGAAATCATCAGGCTTGCGGAGGAATCCGTCGGTTAATCAATGAGGGTTGGTTAGTCAGATGGTTGGAGTCGTGCTTATATTCAGGTCACTAGGACATTGATTTCGAGGGGGGAAATCAACAATACTCTACACTTCTGTGCAAAAAAAATATAAACGGAGTGTCTGTGTTAAAAGACTTGTTGTTATGTAATTATATGCATATAATTATATTTGCTTAAAATGAAACCCCACAATGGTTTCATAATCGGTTCATAAAAAGATAAAAATACTATTTTAAGCTCTAAATGTCTCTCTCTAAGGCCAAATAAACAGGGTATTTTTAATAGCAAAATAGTACAAAGAAATTAAGAAATTTAGTTTTACTCTTGATTTATAGAAAGACATTATTTATGTTTAGTAACTGCTTAAGTAAAATATATTTAAGAATATGTTTCGATCTGAAATTATTATGATATTAATATGAGTATTCTAAAAAAAATTCGGAAAACTAAGCCCTTTCCAGTCATTATTCAGCATTAACCAAAAGCCATAGTATTTTCATTTAAGAATATCATTTGGTAAACCATAAATTACCGATAACTACAATTCATACTTAACAAGTAAAGAGAAGCCGAAATTGGAATACAATTTCAATATTTTGTGGCGTGAAAATGTGTGGTGAAAATAGTTTCAGGTATTGATCTGGAAGAATTTAAAACATTAATTTGTGCATCAGTGTATAAATGACCAGGTGTTAAGTAAGCCCCAGAAGGCGGTCACGAAGGTAAATGACAGTCCAGTATTTTATAACGGTGGCTAGGTACTGCGATTTACCCAAGACTGATCGAAAGGGATTGCCATACAGCAGGTAAACTTGAAAAAGGGTGGATTAGGGAAATACGTAAATTAAAAAGCAATCATGGAAATTTCGACATTTGTTCAAAGTTTATGAGCTAGTTGCTACCTGTGTGACAGGTATGTATATTCTAGGTAAGCTAAGGAGTACGCAAAATTATTACCTGTTGCGTATAAAGAGCGATTGGTGGCAGGGAACCAGCATCAGTTGCCAAGCAACACGCCCAAATACAAGATCAAGTCTCTGCAGTTCAGCAATTCATCACAACAACGCACCAATATGGCAACATACAAGTGTACCCAGTTTTTGAGCCTTAACGAAATTTCGCCTGCAAAAATGGCTACCACATTTACTTTGGACGCATCCCACTTTGGGCGCTGTGACCTTAACCTGTTCATAGATAGCTTGGAGACAATATCCAAATTGGAGAAGGAACGACACGAACGCCGTCAACGCCGTCGGGAGCAGAAGATCCAAAAGGAGCGAATGGCCGAGCTGGAGGATGAGCGCTGCACAAGCCCAACGCCCAGTGTCGATGAAGCCGCCGACGAGCCAGTGATGTACTTGGAGGCCAAGTGCATTCCATATGCGGTTTCTAGTGCTCTGCCGCTGCAAACAGAATCTGGTATGCCAGAGTACTACACCTGCGACGACGAAGCCTACAGTAGTGCCTCCCAGTCACCACGCAGCAGCGTCACTTACTGCAGTTGCGGCGGCATTTCCAGCTTAGATTCCGACTCCGCCGAGTCAGGGGTTTGCGACATTAATTCGCCGCCGCCCCTGCGACCCCGCTCTCAGGTGATCACGCAGCCCAAGCATCGCTCTACAAGATCCCGTATAATCAGCATGGTTTTAAAGCGAGAGTATGCCAAGACACCATTAGATGATCAATATAAGAAGTCCAAACACTGCGATCGCCTACTCAGCGACACGATCAAAAGCCAATACGGAAGGCTCTCCAATAGATCCCGAAGTGGAATCGCCTGCCTGCAGGGGTCCTCGGAAGAGCGTTTTCTGGATAAGGCCCTGCGCTACCTAACTTTGTGATTTTATATGATAATATATAATATAATATATAATATTAAATAATATAAATAACATTTGAGCGTAAGACTGTCTGTAAAAAAAAAAATGAATTATTAAAATTTTAATAACAAAAAGGACTTGCCTTTTATTAATTGTAATGTTTTATGATTGCTTTTGGGAAAAATGGACTGTAGTACTTAGATATATTTGTAAGCATTGGTGTTGACATTTCTGTCATTTTCAGACTTGTTGAACCTAGGCAATCTATAAATTTTGTTTTTGATAATTAAATTTATTTAACATTTTAGTGTTATAATTTTTTTTTGTTTTTAATAATTGGGCTATTGGGTTACTGAACCCAAAATTCGCCGCAACTCAATCAGTTTTATGTTAAAGTGTAAGCACTTCATTTCACGATTTTTATACCCTTGCAGGGTATTATAATTTCAATCAGAAGTTTGCAACGCAGTGAAGGAGACATTTCCGACCCTATAAAGTATATATATTCTTGATCAGGATCAACAGCCGAGTCGATCTAGCCATGTCCGTCTGTCCGTCTGCCCATCCGTCTGTCCGTCTGTCCATCCGTCTGTCCGATTATACGCAAACTAGTCCCTCAGTTTTGAAGCTATCTGAATGAAACTTTGCAGGTTGTCTTCTATATGCTCTCACTCCTACATAAGTCGTAACGGGCCGGATCGGACGACAATATCATATAGCTGCCATAGGAACGATCGGTAAAATTTTCGAAAAAAAATTATAACTTTGTCAGTTTTCAACATATAATCACCAAATTTAATATTTAGCCATTTATTATTGTTTCAGAACTTCGTATTAAATTTCATGAAAATCGGAGGACTATATCTTATAGCTGCCATAGGAAAAATCGGGAACAGTAGGAACAATCGGCAAAATTTTTGAAAAAAAAACTATAACTTCGTTTCTCAACATATTTTCATCAAACTTTGGATTTGGCCACTTAATATTATTCCAGAATTTTGAAAAATTGATTTCATGAAAATCTGACGACTATATCCTATAGCTGCCATAGGAACAATCAGGGAAATAATAGAAAAAATCATAACTTCGCTGTTTCTCAACATATTTTCATCAAACTTTAGATTTGGCCACTTAATATTATTCCAGAGTTTTGTTTTAAATTTCATGAAAATCGGACGACTATATTCTATAGCTGCCATAGGAACATCAGCGAAATAATAGAAAAAATCGTAACTCGGTTGTTTCTCAACATATTTTCATCAAATTTGAGATTAGGCCATTTAAAGTTATCTTAGAATTTGGTTTTTATTTACATAGCTCAATTGTAATCTGCAAGGGTATATAAACTTCGGTAAGCCGAAGTTAGCTTCCTTTCTTGTCTTGTGTGAAATCCAACGTAGGCGATGGTGGCATGGTGTATCGCAGTAGATAATTAAACTGAACCTTTAAATAATGATTGGCATGCGAAGAAAGTATACACTTGCCTCTCCCAATTAAATTATAGATTAAATGAATTTTGATTAGTTTAAAAATCCATTAAAAAAACCTTTTTATTTAGATTTTTAATTGAATTCAAAACATTTTAATACTGATCAAAAATATATATGACCGAGTGACTCCACTCCGTTGCAAACGTCTGGCTAAAATTATAATACACAGAAGGGGTATTAAAAAAAGTGTACCGTAAGGCCATTCGGTCAGTAAAAGTTCGTAGCCCCCTAACATTTCCGATCTATACTTGTTGACTAATTATAGCTGCAAATGTACATACATGAGAACAGAAGAAGTATATAGTAAGTCTAATTGACGATGGGACAATTAAGCGTAATTTCCTATTGCTGACATCACCGCAGATAATTCGAAAGTTCCAAGTGTTATAATCCGAATAAGGCCTAAGCTTTTGGGGGGTTCCGTTCACGATTTCAAACAAGTAGAAGAGCTACAGTCGAGAGTGCTGAGAGGGCTGTGAAATAACCCAATCCAATCTGTTGTTATATTTAGAGACAATTAAAAATGTTTTATCAAGGAATATAGAGCTGTATTTCTATGTATAGTATAGATTTTAAATATAGTTTTATACACTTTCATATTACTTTGCTTTGGTGTATGAGTATGGGACACCATGATCCCCCTTTATTCTTACTATTATGGACTTGTTTTTATTGAACGCACAACACTTACCTATATCTTTCAACGAGCCCACAGAAGCCAGCTTGAATGTTACTTTTTTCCCACTTGTGTGTAGTGTAGTTTGTGCAAAAAATCGCAGGGCACTGGCAAAAAGCAATACATATTGTGAGACTATTCTGAATACTCCACCTCATTTGTAATCAGGGTATACCTGATATAACACATACCGGACTAGAGCGGTCTACTTTAAAGTACTCAATAACTGTCTGTTATTTGTTGGATATAGAGGTTTTCTATATTTTTAACATTGCATTTTACTAAGATAAAACCATATGATTTATGTGAACCAATGAGGTTTCATAACAATTTGGAGAGTAAAGGTAATCGTGATTTCACAATAAAATAAATAATAATCTAACAGCAGATGTATTATTTTTTATTCAGTCAGTTCTTTGCCGCTGTACATTAATGGGTCGCGACAAACAAAAATGCCTAAGCTAGAATGCATTCTCATTCGAATGGGAAGTTGGAGGCCAAAATATGGGATGCTACCGCGCCATACATTAAAATGTGATTTATTAAAAAAACGCCAAGTCTGTCGGAGTGAGCGTGACTATTTGTGGAATGTCAGAACGTCAGAGGAAACTCTATGGCAATAGGGGGCATAGAGGGACAACAGAGAACGGAAATGGAACTATGCATGTGTTTTTGTTTACCCGTGCCTAGGCCTCGGTTCGAGGGTGTTCTCTGCCTTAGTTTTTTGCGTCGCCTCTCTTTGATTTTTGTTGTCAACCTCTTGCAGCAGGTGTGCATTATCGACAGCTGGCACTTTCGACTTTTCCTCATGGAGTGTTTCTTTACACGACTCATGAGGTGCAGAGAATGTATAAATGTTTACGTATTTTGCATGCAGATCACTTTAGTTTCAAATTTGGCCAAGCCCAATTTTTTGTTTCTAATTTTCGGAAATTATTTTAAGGCCAGTGGAATATTAAGAGTTATGGGAAGATGGGCACTTAGAACCATTCGGGCACCGGGTATTCCACAGTCAATAAACCCATTCTGTAGCTCTCCTACTTACTTTTTACTTCGCAGACTTATCACCATACAAAACTCAAAGTGTAATTAAAAATTACAAAGAGTGATTACGCTGCATCCGTAATTACTAAGCGCTTCCTTAATGTTTTTGACTAGCCTTCACGTGTAATTCAGAAATAACTTTTCACAAATTTATAAAATGCACGAGAAGTGTCAAAAATTAATCTTTTTACTTCATTGTACCATGTAAGAGTACAAGTATTAATTTAGATGATGATGAATACCAAATTAATTCTATCTCTATGAATCATTAACACATGTACATATGTACGTACATGTTTATATACCAAATAATATATTTATCTCTCCCAATGCTGCTTTTAAACGCTTTTCAAACAAAGTAGAAAGAAATTGCGAGTTGTATAAAAATTAAATGTATGTTTGTGAAGCTTTTCCCTTTGGTGGAATAAATACAAAAGATATAAACAGAAAATTTGCTGGCTGTTTAAAATTAAGTTTTTATGCTCATCGATTTCTGTTTGTTTTTGTATACAGCTCTATGCCTTGCTGTATTTTTAGATAAATTTAACAGATGCCTTATACAAAATTTTGCTGACGCTAGGCAACTTACACAGACCTGCACAATATAAGATGCTACGCGATGAACACGAATCTGTTGTCTAAAATACTTAACCATATTAGGTTATTTTGGGAAACAACTTTTTTTAAAGCCAAGTAGTACTAACATAGATTGGGGCTTTTTATTTAAATAAAAATTAACATTATGCCTTTATACCTTTACCTTCTTAAAAATCCCGACGTGATGGACTATGACTCCAACGGGGAAATTAAAAGGTGATAAAAGAAAAGTTTTTGACTTGGCCTTTTTAGCTATACTTAAATGTATTTCTATTCGTCTAATTAACATATTTATTCATCTTTCTATGGGTAACAAAATATAAATGGTGTGCGAGGGCCACAGGTATAAGGGGTGACGCCACCCAGTCGGATTTTTTAGCACCTATGTACATACAAACTAATATACATATGTATGTGAAAGATGAAATGAATGCATATTTAATACAATTTTTTCTAAATGACCGCACAAATATACATATAAAAATTAATGTATATTTGAGAAACGAAAGCTGAAAAATAATTCGGAGTACTGGCCGATCACTAGGTTTTTTTTTTGTTAATCGCTTTTGTTCAAATTCTATTAGAACGCAAAACAAAAAATATATATGTATGATTTTCGAAATCATTATGGGAAATAATACTAAACCTGTATACAGAGAACAAATTTAGCAGACTTATTTAATGACAGGATTTTTAACTAATGCTATATTAGTTAAATTTTACCAAAAGTTTTCTTAGATCGGCTGCTAAGAAATATACTTCCTTACACTTTAAATATTATTTTTTAATCTATAGCTTTCTGAGTATTTAGTAAATAATAACTGATTTATTATTTTATTATTTATTTGTATTTATGTTTATTTAATTTTATTTCGCTATAACAATCTCTGCCATTTTCAACTGCCCCCTTACTCCCCTCTCATAATAACAATACAATCTATCTACATATATATCCACAAAAAATATTGCAAAATTACATATGTATGTACATTCAAATATGTACATAAATGGTTCGCAATTGGCACAAGCATTCATACAGTTGTAAGTATGTACATACTTTGTCAATTAAATTTCCTGGTGTCTGCTTGAATGAGGGAATACTGGAGAACAGAGAAAACCTTTAATTGAATCAATTACTGAAATACTAGCTAATCTTGTTCAGACGATGGAAATGCCTTAGCAGTGATCTCAACCCCTGCAAGATGGCAACTAGTTTCGATAGACTTAGCAAATTCTTTAGCCCTGACACACATTGTAAAAATGTGTATTAGAAAGCGGTTATTGCATGACACAATTTTTAATAACATCCATACTTTTGTATGAATGTGCTCATTTATTGACTCTTAAACAAATAGGTATATACATATGTAGAAATATATATCGGTTGCTACATTAATAGGGAGTGGTGAAGAACAAATTAAGAGAAATTTGTTTAAGTGCCCAAAGAGAGC
The DNA here is from genome assembly GCA_008042515.1 of Drosophila truncata. Taxonomy (NCBI): domain Eukaryota; kingdom Metazoa; phylum Arthropoda; class Insecta; order Diptera; family Drosophilidae; genus Drosophila; species Drosophila truncata. The sequence goes on along the minus strand of VNJQ01001601.1, from coordinate 39,650 downwards.
GAGAAACCAAGAGTGAACGGGTGCGTCGCAGATACCCTCCTTAGCCATAGCCAGTGAGTAAGGGAACCGATCATGCCGTTTCTCCTCGAATTGCAAGAGACCTCTAATTTAAACCTAAACAAGTCAGAAATTGTCCGTTACTTCTTATACATACATCCAGAAGTATGTATATGTACATATGTATATAAGAATAATACAATATTTATATATGAATGCTTATATCACTTTGGACGCGGTCCACGTAGTGACTACTATCTGTATTTACGCAGAATAAAAGAAAACTTATTCGATCGTTAATAGCGAATAGAAACGAAAAGGAAAACGTTGTGAATATTTAAAATATTTCAAAATCTATAAATTTAGAAAATATGTACATATGTGGGTGAAATATATTATAATTAGCCCTGGAGGTTGTTAAACATTTGTTTTATAACAAACATGTATCTTCGAAAATTCGCTTTCTAGAAATATAGTTTATCAATGCACAAATTACACTACTTACATAGTGCATAAAGTTAAATAGGTGCATGACAGTCAGTATGACTTTGCAGCTTTTAAGGGCCTGACCTAAAATTCAAATATTAATTCTAATCCCATGTTTACTATGCGAGTTTATTAAAAATTTTAAAGACAACTACACATGAAATTCGCGAGATAAATTTAACTTTCATTTCTATTAGAGGAGAATTTGATGGACAGATAAGAATTTGTCACCAAAGTTGATAGGGGTTTTCCCCTCTTTTTGTAGAGATAAACAGTTCCCATTTGGCACTAATTTATAATACTTTTGTACCCTATGGGTACCGGGTGAAGCGTTGTAACAAAAAGGGCGTGATGCATGGACAGAAGAGGAGTGGAATTGAGAGGGTGGGATATGCCGGGCGGGACGTTCACACAATTTAGATAACTAAGGTCAAGTGGTCATTGTTTGTGCCGCATTGGCGACATGCGAGTAATTTGTGGAGGCCACAAAAGGAATTCGGAAAAAGACAGGGCGAAACATAGAAACTACAGTGGAGTGTGAGATACTCGGTACCAAATGCTTTTAGCATACAAGTGCAAAAACTGGTGAATTGATCAATACATTATACACGAAAGATCGGGTCCAATCCGCAAAAAATCTCAAATTTAATTACATCATAAAATTTTTTCCTTCCCCTTAATATTTGATTTATTTATTTTACTTATTTATATTTGATTTATTTTTATTTACTTATAGTGACTAAATGCACTTTTAACTATTTAAAATTATATGTAAACAAAAATATTAATATTGTCAACAATAGAGAAATAAAAACGAAAGGTAAAAGTCCAGAGCAGAGCTTTAACACGCAATTTGATCGTCCCAATACATGCTTTGTCATCTTTTCAGTTTATTGCACAATAACTTGCAAATTTATCATCAAATTTGGCTCAACTTAAAAAAAACTCTACTTTTTATTAACCGATATGCACCTTAATTCAATATTTACCACTATCGAAATTGGTGTTTGAATTCCCTGCCAGTTTGCATTTAAACTCACTCGTTCCCATCACATTTCAGATATAGTAAATTAATTTAAATAATATATTCAAATTATTTATTAATTAAAAATGCTAAAATATTTAATAACAATGCCCAAATTTTTCTTTTTTACTATTATAATTTACTTAAAAATCGAATTGAACAAATTCTTTTATTATCGAATTTTTAATTAAATTTTTCAATCCAAATGAAATTGAGAAAAAGAATGGTAAGCCTAATTATTAAAGAGCATTGTTTTCTAATAGAAAATTTCTATTATCCGGAAAGGAAAAGGTTGTGTAATCTTTGAGTTTTAATTACATTATAAGATATTTAAGAGTTTAAGAAATATTTTAAAATACTATATTTTTTAATTCTTGTCAATAATTTTTAATAGTGGAATTCGAGGGTTTTTGGTTTTTTGTGTTCGAGGCCCACAGTTAGGAGCGTAAAATGTCAGCTAAAAAGACTGCGACTTTTTAATCCGATAATTAGACCTGGAAATTCTGGAAGCTTGAGCAAGTACGCGACTAACTCGACAAGAAAGAGGAAAGCTGGAAAAGTGTACTATAAACTTTGCCGTTGCGCTGTTACAGCTCACTAAACAGGGTTAAGTGGGTGCGACTACCGCCCAGATCAATAAACGTGTCCTAAAAAGAAGATCTAAGGCCCTTTTAACGAATTTTAGGCGGAAATGTTAAGAACTGACTACGCTAGCATAATTTTTTAAGAAGCGAAGGGAAAATGAAAAACAAACTCTTTTTTCCCTCGACTAATTAAAGAAAATGGTTATATAAAGAAATAAACACAGAATTTATTAAGGCTTTTTTAAAAGTCTAATAAAAATTTCAGCAAGTGAGAAGGTGTCGGCTACAACTTTGGGTCGCCAAAACTTACGAAAACTCCCTAAGAGCCCATCCTCCGCGCTGGAATATTTTGGTGGCAATAATATGAGCATGTGCCTGCACTTACCAATGTATTTTTCTGATTCTCCTTGTCCAGCAGAAACTCCATGCTCTTGTGAGGCCTTCGAATAGATGCTATTTGTACACCAGCTGCTCCTCCTTCTCTTGACGTTGTTGTGACTCCATCCTCGCCATCCAGATCCAGGTCGTCCGCGTTGTATGCCGCACTGTTAACTTTCAGTCGTTTCACAATATACCGCTTGTGCGGCAGGCTGAGCGGGTTGCTAGTGATGTCCATTAAAGAGCGAGTCTTGCCAGAGATAACTGTCTCGTGGGTATCCAGATTAGTCTCGATTAGACCCATTAAACCGTCCTCGTTCACCGGCGAGACAGCCACTGGCACAGCGGTTACCATGGTGGGCCTAACTCCGCCCAGCTGGTTGAACATCTGTGTTTTTTGGGCGACACTCGCCCGTGACGGAGACTGGCTGTCCCGCATTCTGGTCTCATCAATTCCCGCTGTCAACTGACCGGCGAACCGCTGGTACTCCTCCCGTTCGGCGCTCAGTAAAGCATCGCTGGCCTGGGCAGCACTGGTGTCCACTGGATGAGGCGCATGCGCTAGGCTGCTGTTGCGGGTCTGTTTTGGCAACGGTGGCTTGCCGGTGACTACTTTTTGGAGGGTGGATGTCTTTGTCAGCTGTTCCGACTGTACGACAGTCTGACATTCTTCCTGTTGGTTGGACTGCAGAGTTCGTGGTGGCTTTAGTGGTATGTGTATGAAGTCTGCTGCAGCCCTTCCACCGCTCTCCCTCGCAGCTTTGAAAGGCACAGGAGCAAGAGCGGCTTTGATGACCGTTGGCTGCCTGGGCTGTTTCGGTTCCTCCTTGAGCTCCGGCTTCTCCAGCTTCTGTTGCTTCTTCTTGCGGCGCAACGAGAAGCGCAGGCCATGGGCAAATCTGGAGAGAAAACTCTTGGAGCTGGGATGTTTGTCATCCGTTTTGGCAGTGGCCATGGCTAGGGCCTCCGGCTTTGGGTCACCAACCGGTGTCGTCATCTCGCGGATCTGTTGATCCGGATCCGTCTCGTAGCGCTGCAGCAGCTGCTGGGAGGCGTATAGGATGTGGTGTGCGCGATTGGTGGGCGGCTCGCTAAGAATGGGCAGATGAAGGCTCAAAGGTCGAGCGGCGGGGGCGCTGCAAGGTGCGGCTGCGGAGGCGTCAATTACCGATAGACTGGAACTGGAACTAGCTGCTGGCGGCTGGAATACCGACGATGATGAGTTCGCGGCGTTGACTAAGCGGCCGACGTCGATCGTTCCCTGACCGGCCCTGTTTGAGGCGTTGTTAATTGCGATATTTTCGTTGTTCTCGTCGCTCTCTTCGGCAGCGATCGCCGGCTCTCTGAGTGCCTCCCTTGACGCTTCTCTTGACTTCTCTTTTTGCAGCCGCATCTGCTCTTCGGTATATCGGGCGGCGACATTCTCGTTCTCTTTAGTGTTGTGCACAACAGTGGCGTCCGCATTGTCCAGCAGCTCGTCATCACTTGAAAGTGAGTGCTCCCCGTCGCCGGAGGGGCCACCATCTGGGGGCTCCTCGGACGACTGCTCCTGCCAGCAATACTTGCTTACTACGGGGCAAAAACTCACCTCCTTGCTGAAGGAATTCCGAGAACCGGCAGGCAGCAAAATGCCCAGTGGCTTTGGCTCAGTGGAAGTTTGAGGCAGTTGGTGCATTGACGTGTGGGCACTGCTCACATATATGTCGTCTTCCGGCTCCTGCTGACGGTCGTCGTAGGCGGAGAGATTGGGCGTGCTGCTGACCAGGCTCCGCTGCTTGGCGGTTACTGCCTGCGATTGGAGGAATCGCCGCTTGGGCAGAGGTCTTTGAGCGGATGACGACCTCGGCGGAGGCGGAGGTTTAGCCGGTATCACCTCCTGGATAGTCAAGTTGCACTGCTCTAAGCTTTGGGCATAAGAAGTACGTAGGTTAGTGGGATCCTGGTCGAATGTCTTCTTGCCGAAGCTACTGAAAGTCAGCTGTGGCTGTGACTTCGGCTGAGACCTATCATCTCCATTCTTATGCAGACTTGCTGCCTTTCTGATGGTCAGCTGAATATGTTGAGCTTGTTCTGCTTCCTCAGAGACGGCTTCTGCTGAATCGACCTCATCCTGTCGTTGCTCCTCCTCCTCCGATTTCACAACGGGCTTATCATTCAGGATGGAAACATTCTTGTCATATATTTTGCTAATCTCATCCAGCAAGAAGTTTCCCTTGCAGATAATCTGCTCGTAATCCCCGCCAGAAATTCTGCTGTCGTGATCGGACATCTTGGTTTCTGCTGACTGGTTTCTTTTTTGATTCCTCTGGAGCTGCTCAGACGTTGGCCGTTGACCTGTGTAGTCCAGAAGCGTGAGGTTTTGGTAGCTAGCGTTTAGATATCCTGCACTGGCCACGCCCACCACAGGTCTCTCTCTAAAGGATGGTGTTGTTCTGCGATCTATCCAGCTGCAGCTGCGCCGAGTTCGTGGCAGGCTGTGGCCGTCGAGGAAGAAGTCGTCTCGCCTTTCCTCTATCTCCAAATACAAGTCGTCACTGGAGCTGCTGCCACTACTTTGGCAATTTCGCTGGCTGGAGCGGCGACTGAGACGGGGTCGACGACGACGGCCTATCTGCTGCAGCCCGCTGGGTAACGAATGGGTGGTGGCACCCAAGAGCGGCGAACAGTGGCCCGAGGATGAGCTGCTGCCGCTGCTGATTTCGTTTGGATTGCTGTTAGTGGTGGCCAGCACGGAGCCGTCGGTATGTGACTCTGTATCAACAATTCCTCTTCTGGGCGACAGCGAACCACTCGGCTCGCGTATATCGGGCAAACTATTGCGCAGCCAAGTAAACGATGCGGAGGATGACGAAGAGGAGGCTACAGAACCGCTCGGAGAAGGTGATGGTGCCACCGATTCTGGCTGAGAGTCGGTTCTCTCCGAGGAGCTATTATTAGATAATGGAGAAGACGGAGAGCAGGGCATAGCAGCCGTGTCCGTTGTCTGCTCTATTTTTGGCTGATACAAATCATGTCCGCCATTGGAGTTTCGTGAATGATGCGAGATCTCCTCCAGCAGCAATAGCTCCTCTTCCCTCTCCTCACAAAGCTTGTCAAAATTCTTGGGTATTGATATAGACTTTTCGCAGCGATGCTGCATGCTGGGCTCGCAGTAGCCGGAATCCTCAGACAAATTCTCTGCTGAGTTGAGCGGCAGTCGTCTGGAGGCAGTTTCGTCCACATTTTTACTGTCAGTTTGCACTTTTCCCCCGCTGCCCTGACACGCGTTTAACAGACTGTGGCCACTACTGTCCCCGGAGGAGGAGGAGGAGGAGCTCGAACTAGAGCTGGAACTGGAGCAGGACTCTAAGTCAGACTTATTCCCTGCCTGGTGGAGGTTCTTAGAGAAAAGCTGTCGCTGCTGCTGATCTTCAAAATCCAGCTTGTTCAATTCATAGTACGTCTGGTGCAGGCGTCCGTCGCTTGATTCGTAGCGCTTCATTAATGACAAGGACGATGCTGAGCCTCGCCTGCTCTCTGGATTGCTGTCGGTGGTCCCGGTACTGGCACTCACACCCACCTCACAGCTGAGAAGGGAAGGTGAGCTGTTGCCGAGACTATTCATGCTGAGATGTTGCTCCTGCAGCGTGAGCTGCCGCTCGAGGGACTCGAACTGAACCAAGGACGACGTGCGCGATAGTGAATGATACGAGTCGTTATCCGAGTAGAAGTCATCAAAGGTTGTGCCCCCTCGCCGACTGCCTGTGCTGCTCCTCTGTCCTTGGCTACCGTAGCTGTCTCGCGTACAGGCCTCCGCGGCCAGGAAACGCTCTAAACTGTTGTGGACTTCTGTTTCATGGCGAGGAGTGCGTCGCATTTGGACAATGTCCTCCAAACCCTGTGAAAGGTCCATTTCCTGGCAACGGCGCGGTCGTTTTGGCGGACAAGCAAAGTCCCGTTCGGAAATGGCATCGACATCTGCAATAAAAGTCAGATAGCACGGAGTCCGAAAACTACACCATCTACACCTTCAGCTCACCCTTTGTAACTTCATTGCATATGACAGAACCCGTGGAACTCCAAAAGCTGCCCCGCGGCTCCTGGCAGCCGTTCCAACTGCTTTGGCCATGCTCTTCGTCCTCACTGGTCTCCTCTATGATAGGTTCCAGCATTTGGCGTGAGCTGGACAAGAAGACAGCATCTACAAAAGATTGGGCGAAAATATTGAATCAGCTGATAAGTCCTGCTTCCCTTAAATTATGTATTCCAATTGGTTAGGATCTAGAGATTAGTTTTCTAGAATCTGTAAAATTTGCACTCTCGGCACACTCACCTTGCTGTTCAAATGTCCCAAGACTGTTCCAACATGTGGCTGTGTTGGCCAGATATCCCGCCAGATCCAGATGTTCCATTTTAAGAATGTTGTCTTTGACAAGTCTTTAAGAAAAAGTCTTTGGTTGAATCTCAAGCGGTTGTAAATATCTCAAAATTAAATATTTGTATATTTATTTATCGTTGTTGTAATATCACATTAGTTCGTCTCCTTGAGCGTTTTCGTTGTCGTTTAGCTTATATTCCGTAAATGCATCTGTGGCATATTGCACCTTTCCAATTTCATTACTGTGATACCCTTTTCCTTATTAAGTTTTAAAGCGGTAATTGATTCATTTTTATTATAGCCCCGAATTCGAAACATTCGCATAATTATTATAACCTGCAAAAACAATAATATTTGTAATAAAAAAATAAACAATAATTTAAGCAATATTCGGATGCCGAAGTTTGTATGCGATTGCAATTTCATAAATGTACATATTCTTACCAGTTTCATTTAACTTTCAAAGAATTTAAAAAAAAACCACAGTTTACCACACATCTAAACCTATTTTGATATTTTTGTTTAACTTATCTTATTTACTTACATAAATGCAACCGAAAGGACTATCAGCTGCAATGCATTTACTACAGACGAAAATTATTCAATACATTTTAGTTTTATAAAAAAATACATATATATAAAATATGAAAGGGAACCAAAACAGATACACAAGCAGGTCAGTGGCAAGGACTGGTAAAGACCACTATTAAAGTCGGAGTTAAATTTTCGGATAACACCCGCATATGGATTTTTCTTTCATATATGTATATACCTAAGGGAGAAGCCAATTATTAAAACTATAGCATAAATAAAGTTCTTTGTAACAAACTAAATAGGAAGGATAGGCAAAATAAATCGACTCCGCAGGTGATGCTGATAAAAAAAATATATCTATTTTATTGGGTTGGAGGCGACCCTTCAATGTGTTGCAAACTTTTGACTATAATTATAATTCTTTGCAGGTAGAATAGAAAATAGCTAGTCGTTTAATGAAAACCAAGATGAGTATTTAAAATGGGTAGCTATGTTGTAAGTTGATTTGGATGTTTTTATATGGTTATTGTATTCAATTAACAACTAGTCTGATTTTTAACTGACAAGAATGACAGAATTCATTGCCTAAGTAATAAAGTAAACCTGATGTATTGAATACTCCGATGTAAAAAGGAAAGAAAAGTCAACTTGAAAACACTATATTCGCGCTAACGTCACTGGGGCAATCTGACCTATTCCGCGTGTGTGTTTATTTCTCTTTTTGTTTTATGTAAACTCGAGTTATTTATAAACGGAATTGAAGCACAGAATTGCACAACCGCACGCACAATATAGGAGGAAATTTACTTAAGATTTGGTCGAAAACCATTAATTAATGTTTGAAAGGCCAAAACAAATTTAATTGAAATACCAACAATTAGCCATACCTGTATATGTACTCAATATTCAGATGAGAATTTCAATATGTGGATAAAAGTTGAAATTTAAATAAGGTAAAACATACATACTAATTTATTAGGAAAATATTACGTATTTTTATACCCTTGCAGGGTATTATAATTTCAGTCAGAAGTTTGCAACGCAGTGAAGGAGACATTTCCGATCCTATAAAATATATATATTTCGTATTTAATTTCATGAAAATCGGACGACTATATCTTATAGCTGCCATAGGAAAAATCGGGAACAGTAGGAACAATCGGCAAAATTTTTGAAAAAAACTATAACTTCGCTGTTTCTCAACATATTTTCATCAAACTTTGGATTTTGCCACTTAATATTATTCCACAATTTTGGTTTAAATTTCATGAAAATCTGACGACTATATCCTATAGCTGCCATAGGAACAATCAGGGAAATAATAGATAAAATCATAACTTCGCTGTTTCTCAACATATTTTCATCAAACTTTAGATTTGGCCACTTAATATTATTCCAGACTTTTGATTTAAATTTCATGAAAATCGGACGACTATATTCTATAGCTGCCATAGGAACATCAGCGAAATAATAGAAACAAGAAAGGAAGCTAACTTCGGTTCGCCGAAATTTATATACCCTTGCAGATTGCAATTGAACTATAAAATTAAAGTCGAAATTTTGAAAAAAT
>VNJQ01001601.1:0-30473 GCA_008042515.1 Drosophila truncata | reverse complement strand
ACAGACGGACAGACGGACATGGCTAGATCGACTCGGCTGCTGATGCTGATCAAGAATATATATACTTTATAGGGTCGGAGATGTCTCCTTCACTGCGTTGCAAACTTCTGACTGAAACTATAATACCCTGCAAGGGTATAAAAATCATAACTCGGTTGTTTCTCAACATATTTTCATCAAATTTGAGATTAAGCCATTTAAAGTTATCTTAGAATTTCGTTTTTAATTACATAGCTCAATTGTAATCTGCAAGGGTATATAAACTTCGGTAAGCCGAAGTTAGCTTCCTTTCTTGTTTTGTTTAGAATATGTGCCAAATTAAAGGGGTCAAAATAAAATAAATGATTCGGGAAGCTATTGGAAGATAATTTAAAATTGCTTTATTTTTAATAGACCATTACCTGAGGCTGCTACCAAGCGATCTTCGGGACCACATCGCAAAAAACCTTTTACGATTACCACAATAACTTATCTCAAAGCAGTCACATATCGACGAATCCTATCTTCGTGTATATACAAATGTTTACTTTTATTAATTAGTTTTTGTGAGCCACACCCTTACTATAACCATGCAATAATATCACTTCTCACCTGTTAAAGGTCAGAAACGATATTCCCTATTTAAAATAAATATATTGAAAAACTGTCCAGAGATCGACAACATTGCTATTTATAATTGGTTACAAGGGTATTGACTCACAGTCAACCAAGAATGTATTTTATAGGCAGAAAGCTAAGTCGATTTCACCATATCCTCCTGTCTTTTTCCATAAGATAAGATATCTCAGCAACTACCAAAATTTGTAAAAACTTCCTTATCTTGTTCATATCAAAATTTAAACCTATTCACTATGGAAACTTTTATCCTTTTTTAATTATTTAATTTAATGTAATTTAACTGATAACTAGTATTCTCTTGTTCTTCATTTTTAATTTATTAAATAGTAAATGTAAAGAGCGATATATCAACATCTTTATAAGTCGGTAACTCAGAGTGCTAATGACAATTACTTTGACCATTTTGATACGAACTAGAGATTTTATAAGCCTTAAGATTGCTCAACTTTAAGTTTATTACACTTATCCCTGAAAATGTTCTGTACATATTAAATATCAAAATTAGTAACTATGTTATATACAGTTATTTTCTTAAATTTACAATGCGTTTTTATTAATAAAAAATTATTTTCAATTTATTTTTTGCTTGATTTCATTATTTACAGTCCGAGAAATTACAATGGGAAATTTTTATATCTATCTCACCTTGTTAAGGATTGATTTTATTTAATTAAGCAACTAATCCAAAAGGGCTAACAATAAGAATGGTCAGAATGGTATTTAAATGAAATTGATTTCCTACCTTCTAACATACATATATACATACACTTATAATTAAAATCATGATGAGGCTTTTTTTCACTTGTGTTACAATCTAATATGTTTTCTTTAGATCTATTGATTATCCAAATTATTGGATTACCATTTTCATTGGACGTGCTCGAACTTTGGTAAAATCCCTATGTGGGTTGATAGGGAACAGACCATATAAAAACCCAGAATGTTGTTTTTTAAAAGGCAAGGTTATCGTGCGCCCTGATAAGAGCTCTCTTGCACATACATATATATTCCACACGGCGTCAAATGTCGGTTGTCGCGAATTACATATGTACTTAAATAGATATGTATGTACATTGTATATGCGATCTCGTTGTCAATTTCTAATCATTGCATTCGTTGTTCTTTTAGTACCACTGCTTACGAACGAAACGTAAGTCCGATTAGTAAACGGTTACCGTGGCACCTAAAACTCCGATCGGTCATATTCGAACCCTAAAGGCGACGACACCGTTGTACGGCGACTGTAGCGTCGGAGGTACTCTTGAATACTGGCGACATTCAAACACTTGCCAACGCCTACAACGCTATCGTAACGATTTTTTTGTTTTTAGACATAATCATAGGGCTTACTCATTTTGTAATTATTAATTATTGTTGAAAATATATACTACTGGGAATAAAATTATGGAATGATCTAACCTGCATTCGAAACCGACTTAATTTAAATATAGTTTAGGACATGAAAAAAGATATGTAAATAGACCATGCATACAAGCATACTATTTACATAGGAATCAGACAAATTTCGTTAAGATATTAATAATTAAAAAGCTAATATTCCAAAGAAACTGTTCAATTTTTCATGGCTTCGATGTTATTTGAATCAGTAAAGGGTAGCAGATACATGTGTACAAATAAGTATACGCTTTTTATCTCTCTTTTGTATTTATCTGTCGAACTGTATCAGAATGACACACATTTAAGTATAAATGAACGTGTAGGGTATATCGGAATATTTTTAAAAAGTTTGTGTTTTATTTATATATAAAAATGTTAAACAAATTACAAAATTACATCAAAAATATATTAAGACAAAAATGCTATTTTTAAAATAGATTACTATAAAAACATAAGGAAGCAAGTGTATCGGAACTGGCCAAATTTCAATTGCTCTGAGTATGATTCATATTTGATCACAAAACAAAATTTTTCCCATAAACCTAATATTTATACCCTTGTAGGGTATATTCTTGATCAGCATCAACAGCCGAGTCGATCCATCCATGTCCGTCTGTCCGTCTGTCTGTCCGTTTCTACGCAAACTAGTCCCTCAGTTTTAAAGCTATCTTCTATATACTCTCACTCGTACATATGTCGGAACGGGCCGGATCGGACGACTATATCATATATGTAGGTGCCAAAGGAACGAGCGAAAAAATGTTCGAAAAAATTATAACTTTGTCAGTTTTCAATACAATTCTACCAAATTTAAAATTTGGCCATTAATTATTAATTTAGAATTTCGGTTTTAATTTCATGAAAATCGGACGACTACATCCTATAGCTGACATAGAATCAATCAGGAAAATAATAAAAAATCATAACTCCGCAGCTTCTTAACATATTTTCATCAAATTTGAGATTTGGCCACTTAATATTCTTTCAGAATTTTAGTTTTAATTTCATGAAAATCGGCCGACTATATCCTATAGCTGCTATAGATACAATCAGGAAAATAATAGAAAAATTCCTAACTTCCCTGTTTCTCAAGATATAAAAGAATATGGTATATTCATCAAATTTGAGATTTGGCCACTTATTAATATTTCAGAATTTCGATTTTAATTTTACAGTTCAATAGCAATCTGCAAGGGTATATAAACTTTCGGCGAGAAGAAGTTAGCTTCCTTTCTTGTTTTTATTTTGTATTTTTTACATCCATGCATAGTCTTAAGATAAATGAAACTTTTTCAGACTTTCACAGTCTTATTTGCGATATTGTTTATTTTATGAAGTTATTCAGATTTGTTGATGTAGCTTAAACCATGAGTCAAAGTTTAAAGTGTAATAAACTTTGGCGTTTCACACCAAATTTTAAACAAAAGTCACACGCTCGCTACGTTTTTGCACTCTCCAGACTTTCTTTTTCGTGTCTGAGTCGAAGTTTTTTTCAAACCCACTCCCTTTTATATTATTAAAATTGTTTACTATTTAACTCTTTTTCTAATTAAGTATTATGGATGCTTTATTTAAATTTGTAAAAATTAAAATTTATTTAAATGTAGTCAAAAATATTGTTACTATTAATACTGAGTGAGGGCGCTATGCAACTGATTTATATACGAATCAAAAGATACATATTGCTTTAGGAAAGTATTGTACATATTACACACTTTCAAAACGCGTCTTACGACACCACAATCATCGCAACAATACTGTTTGCCTGCCTGAATTAAATCGCAGTTTTTGAATGCATAGACCTGTTCTACCATTTACGTGCATATATTTATATATTTGTGTATTCACAATAACATTTTTAATCAAACAAATCTTTGAACTTTGTTTAAGCAACATGTGAGCTTTAAGCAACATCTTTTGATTTCAATTCAAATCTTCTTAACTGCTCTTAACGAGGTAAGATTAAACTGACGAAGGCACCCGTTACTTCAATAGCTTTATACATTTTTTAAGGTTTAATAGATGATAATGTAATTAGTAGTTTCAGTCACACTAAGGATTAAGGAACGAAAGGAGCATCAATGTATAAGAAACTCTTTTATAAATCCAAGCTTTCGTTGGATTCATGAAACCGTTTCTTGTTCACTCAGATCGTAAATTAAACTGTGAACTGTGATTTAAATTTATACTGGCATTCGCTCTTGGTTTTTCTCTGGTTTCATTTCATTCTTCCGTTGGCATTTTTTGAGTTCAGCAAATTAAGTTCGGTGGGAACAAGGTCATTTGGGAATGTTTTAGGCACCGGTTTCCTTGGCTGAGATAAAAAGTCTGCAAATAGAGACCTATAGGCCAGAAATATTTTTGTTATAATGAAGTTTTCAACTGGGTGAGATTATATTGAGTTTAATCTTTATATTGTTTTTAAAGATATATATTTATAAAGGATTACTGAATTTTTTTAATTATTTATATTATACGCTTACATGGTTTTATAATTATAGTGAAAAGTTTGCAACGTAATGATAGAGGCCTTTCCGCCCCTAGATCGACTCGACTGTTGATGCTGATCAAAAATATACATATATAGGGTCGGAAATGACACATTCATTGCATTGGGAAATTCTGACTTAAAATATAATACTCTGCCAAGGTATAAAATATACCTGAAAAAATTTTAATCTACAGCACTTATAACAGTTGCCGAGTGTTAATGTTTAATCCGCAAGAGTGTATTAACTTCGGATTGCTAAAGTCAGTTCCCTTTATTGTTTTTTTTTTTATTTGTTCGATCTGACGCACGAGGCTTTTGGTGACGAGTATCACATAGTCGTGCATACTCGACTGCAACTTTCGTACTTGCTTTTTAATAGTTCATGCTACGAGAGTCTGCTGGTGTTACGGCCAAAATTGCGATTTGCAACATGCAACAAAGCCGATCCAAAAACAATGCAACCACCACGCAATCTAAACTTTTAGCATATTGTGAAACAAACCCTCAGTAAAATGCAAAGTAACTCGCGAAATAAACAACTCTGCAAATTTAATGATGAAAACAGTAGTGGTACAACACAATTTTCTCATAAATTTTTTATTTACAAAACCTTATTTCTTCCAATTTAAAATTTAAATGTACTGTATCGCGAATTAATGCGAATGTTAAAGTATTATGTACATAAATATATTTTGTATGTACATTTGTTTGTACATTCTGTTTGCTCAAAACTCTTAGCTTTTAGAATTGTTGAGTGGCACAGGCTGGTCTTATTCTCTAAAAATTATTCATATTGATTCTTACACTGATCATCGACCATTACTTCAAATCACTTTTATTTTACAAATTTGAATAGTCTTACTTACTTATTTAGCGTTATAGACTAGGGTATAACGTAAAAAGTATTCCAATTGTGATCCGAAGATAATAAACATCAGTATGTATGCATTATTCATATATACATATGTTTGAAGAGAGGTAAAAGTTCAGCGTGGGAGTTTAGGGAGATATCTGCATAACCTTTTTGGTATTTTATAACTTTTCTCAGGGCAATTTCTTTATTTTTTCCTTTCGAACATGTTTTCTTTGTATATATGATGTATGTATGTATTTTAGAAAATGAACAAAATAAAAAGGTAAGCACTTTTCCTACGTTGTCCGTCTTTTTTCTGTTTTATATATATATATTTTTATTTTTTTTTTTTGTAATTGTATTGGGTTGTGTTGATGGTTTCTTTGACACTTGGAGCTACATTTTCTTTATGTGTGTACAATTGTAGCGAAAGATGAACGCAGCCCGCAAGAAAGCTTGCCAGTATACATACAAGTAGACAAAACAGTTAACGTTAACAAGCCAAGCGATTGGCCAAGAGCGCGCGATCTCCGCTAGTAAACTGGCAATGGCAACGTACGAAGAGCGACTGAGCGGAGAGCATCAGAGCTGCAAACGTGTCTTGAACGCGTTTGAGAGAACGCCGAGTAAGGGAAACCGGCGGCGAAAAACGATCAAGTAAAAGCTAAGAATGAGGTGAACAAAGAAACTGGTTAAGCTACTTGGAGATCCCATACTGCGATCTTCGGGGAGCCTCCAGATGAAGTCCCAAAGAATCGGGCCTACATTGCAATGAATCTATGAAAGCTATCGAAACATGGGCGCGTCAAAAACTTTAAAAGGCGTTTTCTCCTCTTTAATTTTTTTTTTCATTTTTACGTATGTTACTGACACAATTAAAACTATGCAATTGTGAATAAAAACTAACTACAATCAGCATGAAATATAGTTCTATTTAAACCTACGTCTTAAAAAAGTTGTATTATTTTTAAGGGGGTGGGAGGTCAAACCTAATTTTTCGAAAATTGACTTTATTACGGCTGTATTTAATTAATTTGGGCTTTTTAGGTTAAAATAGAAGATAAACTTATAAAAAATATAAATAACACAGGCCAACAAGAAAAATTACGGAGAATAAAACCTGCCGATTGTAAAAGATCTCGGTCTGTATATTGCTAGTTCGAAAGCCAAAAGTTTCCATCCCATCCCGTACCAATTTTGAGGAAATCACGTTTAAAGTACAAAAAAGGGCCTATTTTGGCACTTTTCAAACGCTAATGAAACAGAAACCGCGAGTATACCAAAGTTGAAATTGGGCTTGAATGAAAGCCTAATCTTTCCTTTTTAAAATTTAAGATGAATTCTGAATGTGGGTTCAGCAGCTATATCGCTTTTTCTAAACTGCTTTTTGACCCATAATTTTGCTATGTTGTAGTCCTGGAATTAGGAAAAATTGTGGGTGAACTGGTGGAATTGGAACTGGGGTTGTTCAGCGAAAAATATTGACTCAGGTTAAAAATTCGTTCACAGATTTTCTGCGAGGTATTGGCATCCCAGCTCGAACACAGTCGTGTGTAGATTAAGATTTTGACAAATTAATAGGAAACAGTAATAAATATTATCCAATTAATGTTCAGCAGTTGGTTTTAAAGGAAGTAAATTCAATCGAAACGTAATTGGAAGATATTTTACAGTTTGCCCTAAATCTTCTTTGCTTCAAAAAGTTTTTTTTTAATTACCATTAAGAATATGTACATATGTATATAGGGCAAAACTGGAAGGATGGCATTAACGAGGCAATAGCGCTTCCTCATAACGACGAAAAAAAGCTAAGGTCTCCCACGCTTAAATTAAAGAAATCTTGGCCCTGTTCGAGACAAGTACGAGATGGAGTAAAAGTAGATCACTGGTAAAATGGGTGGTGTGGAAATGGGACCACATTGCAGAACGTATTTATTTATTTAAGTTTCCTTCACTGCGCATCGAAATTCAACATCGTATGTATAAATACGGATAGTAATGAATGGGGTTTTATATATAACATTCCCAATTTGGTAGCTTTTAGATACAATCTTGTACAGATAGAGATACTTGGTAAGTTACGAACTATCGATATGAACTATCGATATCTAGTCACTTTCAAAACAACATCGATTTAAAAAACGCCCACCTCAAATTCTGCGAATACGGAAAGAAAAAAATAGTAAACAACACAAGTATATAGTTAACAATTCCGCGGTACAATTTATTCTATCCATCGCAGACACGCTGAGCTCCAACTCCCTCCCCGTGCCTGTCATGCTAACTTTGGTTACCTTGTTGCACCCCTAACACACGTTTTCACAAGAGGGAATCTAACTCAAATCGGCCGACAACATGCCGTGTTGGTACTATGACAAGAAGGAACTTCGCGAGACACCTTCGATCCTAGATGGAATCAGTTTTGAGACTGAGCGGCGATATCGTAAGGAAGGCGCCCGCTTTATTATGGAGTGTGGCACGAAAATGGGGCTGGGCCACAACACAATGGCCACCGGCGTGGTGTACTTTCACCGCTTTTACATGTTCCACTCGTTCCGAAGCTTTCCACGCTATGTGACAGCCTGTTGCTGCCTCTTCTTCGCCGGCAAGGTGGAGGAGACGCCTAAGAAGTGCCGCGACATTATTAAAACGGCGCGTGGAATTCTAAGTGACAATTACTTCTATTCTTTCGGTGAGGATCCGAAAGAGGAAGTGATGACGCTGGAGCGAATCCTGCTGCAGACTATTAAATTCGACCTGCAAGTGGAGCATCCGTACACGTTCCTACTCAAGTACGCTAAATGCTTTAAGGGAGACCAGCAAAAGCTTCAGAAGATGGTGCAGATGGCGTGGAATTTTGTTAACGACTCTCTTAGCACCGTTGTTTGCCTGCAGTGGGAGCCGGAGATCATTGCTGTGGCACTCATCCACTTGGCAAGCAAGCTCAGCAAGTTCACCGTGCAGGACTGGGATGGCCGCCAGCCACAGCACCAGCGCTGGTGGGACATGTTTGTCTCTGACGTGACAATGGAAATACTGGAAGACATTTGCCACCAGGTGCTAGACCTCTATCAGTCCACCCAGAAGGAGGCCCAGCAACCTGGTAGTCCGCCTCAGAAGCCACCAAGTCGAGCGGATAGTCCCACGACGGGCAAGCCGGCAAATCAGTCGGGAGGTCTCTTAGCACCTACCCCGCAACCACAACCACCGCCACCTCCAGCTGCAGCCAGTGGAAATGGCAGCTTGCTCGATGTCAACAATATCCAGATCATAAAGTCGCTGGCCAGCGCAGTGCCCGGCTTGGGTTCCTCTAGCGACTCATTGCCGTCGCTTCCACATGGTCAGCCAACAGGCGGTTATCATCTATATCATGCTCCTCCTCCCCCGCCACCACCTGTAGTGCCTATGCCCCCCTACCCCGGCGCTCCAGGCTGGGGCGTCCAGCAGCAGCCGCTGCTAACGCACTACGGCGGCGCGACAGTGGCACCTCCTCCGCCGATACCTCCTGCTAGCCTACCGCCTGGACCCGGTGGTGGGGGCTATTACAATGCCACAGGTCGCCAGCAGAGATACTAGAGATCAGATTATTATCGGGTTACAAATTATACAAAGTTAATAATTAATAAAACACAATTTTATTAAAAAGCAAAATTTGCTCTGTCCTTCTTTAATTCTTTGGAATCGGGATCCGTCACCAGTTGACACAGTGCAAAGGGTTGTTTTAGTGTACTTGGTGGTATTTTGGATACTTATCATTTATTCAGATCTAGATTCCTTGTATATGTATACAAGCTAAGCTATGCATATACGAGACGGGGTATTTGTTGCTTGACATATACGTACATGGATAATGAGAGTATATAAATATTGCAATGCTGGTTATTCGATAAAAGTACACATACTAAAATATATGGTTTATTTAACAATAATCGTTTAGTTTAGGAGCTGTTTCAACCCAGTCTTGGGCCTTGCGGGTACACCTTAAATATACTCCCAAATGTTGCATTCATTACGTAACTTAACAAAAAACAAACTAACATAGTACATATGTATGTAAGTAAACAATTTAATGTTGTGGTTGCGAATCTGTAATCTGGAAGTGAGTATGCGACGAGTTTATCCTAACATTTGCGGGTTAGCGTCAGCTCCCCACTCTCGTAATACTGTGGGATCATGAGAAACTCGGGCAGAACGCGTTTAAATGTTGAGGAGGATGCACCCAGAGCCGTTGATGACGTCGCCGCTGTTGCCTGCCGCACTATGTGACCGACCTTGCCTGAAAGCCGAGGAAACATAAATGTAATATTGAATAAATTCATTTTTGTTCAAAATTAGTCCTTTTCACCTAAATCAATATTTTTAAAAACTTTAGAATTCAACGGCTATATGTAACCCTGGGATATAACATAATATATAATATTTTTTATTTCTTTGTTATACAAATATTGTTTAATATTGCGACCCCAAATTTTTTGGGTTCAATAGGTCTTTAAATAGAATTAGCCGTAAATCGATCTTCCTGCGCTCACATTTAATAATTTTCAGCATTGTAAAGCTTAAAAAAAAAAACTTTAACCACTACCTCGCATATTTTTGTATTATTTGACTGAGATATTCGAAAAGTTATATGCTTCCTTTTTTTGTAAAAGTGTCTTGAGGCAACTCCTTAGCATGGCAGTATGTATCTACAATATATTTTTTTCCCAAGAAATAATATTCGAAGTTTAAGAAATCTTACCTATCACATTTGCCCGATGAAAGCGCGCATCTAGGTGCCGCAGCATAGAGAGATCCCGCTTGCATGCCCAGGCCTCCAGTATGTCAGACACCTTTACAGGCACAAGATCAGTTTGACATTCCTTGGCCTGCAAAAGAAAAAGAATATCAATGACAAGAATTATATAAATGTCTGAAAAAGTAGTCAACAAACCCGTTTAAATTGCACGACTAGCTGGTGATGGGTCGCCAGTTCAATAAGCTTCTTGAGTTTACGGTGATTTCCTTGACGCTTTGAGTTCTGCAACAGCAGCTGCTTGAGATCCAAACTGCCTTCGCCGTGACGCTGCGCGGCCAATCGTTCAAAATAGCTTTGCAATAGCGCCTGGTCATAAGACACGTGCAGATGGTCTAGTGCCTGCACGAGCTTTTCCTCATCGCACGTACTATCCGTGGATAGACGTGTAACTAGTGGCACAGTCGGAAATTTTTTCTTAAGCATCTGTGGTTTGAATAAGGATAATAATTTTTTCTTAGCCATGTGAATATTTTAAGCTTTAAAAGCATACTCTAACCTGCACGCCGCTGGAGTAATTATTATCACACAAAATAAACCTTTGGTTGCTGCCAGCGAAATCGGATACGTTTCCGACTCCCGATGAACTATGCCAGCCGGCAAACTGTTTACCGCCCTCATCAAAGTATCCAGGCGAACCGCTGCGACATCGTGTCTGCTGTACTCGGGTGTAGAGTGACATGCAGCTTCCCCGAGCCCCGGACCGCCTCCGGCACTTTGGGCATGTGTACGGATCTAGGACCTTTCCTATGGTATTTGCCAGGAACTCCTTTTCAAGACAGTCTAAGCAGTTTTCCTCGTTACTACTGTCAAAGTGTGCCATGGACGAGGGGGAAGAGGCCAGGGCCACCATGGCCGCAGCAGCCATAAGCATGGTTGCTGCACCTTGCTCTGCACCTGGTTGCGCTGCTGCTGACTGCTGGTTGGAGGAGGCCCGAAAATCTGTGCAGCTGTAACAACGTTCATCGAAACTGGTAGAGTTATGAGAGCGACGCGACTTCGTGGAGGCGGCGGCGTTGCTTTTCGACATGACGGATGAAGAGTGGGACAGCCGTTTCGGCTTTGCTCCCGTCAACTTGGGTTCTGGATGGTTGCTGGGCACACTGGTACTCCTACCAAAATTAGCACTCGTGTATAATGTGCTTGGCAGAGAGTGCGCCTGGGCCGACGATGGTCCGCCCCCTGCTATGGGGTCCATATCCTTCTCTTCACCACCTCCCATTATCTCGTCGATATGCACTCTACATCCACCGCTTCCTCCTCCGTCTTTGATCTGGTCCAAGTTCAAGCTAATGCGGGCAAATTTTTTACTCAGGCGTTGCTTTTGTTGCTGCAGGATGTCTTCCTGCAGCGGAAAATCGTCAATAGGTGAGCTGTAGAGCTGCCTGCCGTGCGTGGGCGTTGCCCCGACAACGCCACTCATTTGGCTGTAGTCGCGCTGCATTAGTAGTAGATTAGCCTGCGGCAAGGTAGATCCCAGATTTTGAGCTCCTCCGCCGGCAAATTCCAGCTCCGACGACGGGTCCGGTTCGAAATCCATTTCCAGGAACTCAGTCTCATCGTCACCGCATATCAAGCTACCACCACATCTGGCACCAACAGTGCTGCTAGGCCCAAGGCCGATTTCCAGGTGGTGTTGCCTTCCACGGCCCATTGCAGTGGCCTCCAGGGCTTGGTCGAAGTCTGCCCCATCACCTCGATAGGCGTAAACGCAATCGTCTGAGTTTAGTGATATCTCCTCCGCCTCGACGTCATCGTCATCATCCAGCAAAATTAGATCGTCACCGTAAAAGTTGTCACTGGCATAGCTCAGATTCTCGGTTGAATTGTTCATAGAGGTTCGACTGGAGCTAAGGCCCCCGACTCCGGCTCCTACCGCATCGGTAGGCGAGAGAGCTGCGGCGGCGGCTTGTCCATATTCACCAGCCAAGTCCAATTCAAAATCGCAGTAGGCTGCGCCTCCAATCTGCAGAAACAAGGAGACACAGCTGTTAAGAACACATACATATAGAAATGGAAAATAAGAAATCACACTCGCCTTATCACCACCGCATTCGTTTGCAACTATTGCAGCCGCGGCGCAGTCGCCTGCTCCAATTCCGACACCACACCCACCCCCACACCCACCACCATCATCCTCTGCGTCTACGGCCTGCCCGAAAGTTGTTGCTGGGTGTTTTTGTTTCGTACCCATTCTTGTTGTTGCCCCCGTCGCACAATCGATTTGTCCGTGGTGTTCGCCCGATGCATCAGGATCGTTGTACCTATTGACCGCAGTGTACTGAACGAGATTGTTATTGTTATTCAGATGCAAACGCCAGTTTAATCTATTTATTTCACGAAAATCCATTCCATTCCTGGGTTAATGTTGATAATTATTAGGGTTGTTGATAATATATCGATATTTTTTCTAAAAATGATATATTTCCATCGTGATATTTTGTTTGCCCAAATATCGAAATCGCGATATTTTTCTTGGTATTTTTTTATATTTTTTCCTTGGTCACTCTGAATCCAAAGCGGCCACTTTCCTGGTGGAAAGTGTTTATACATAAAGATTATACATAAAGATTATAATAAATGTTCATTAGGCATTATAGTTTTTTTTGGGAAGCCGGACTATATTTTTTTTGCGTTAATCAATGCCTTTACGAATAATCACTACATTCAGAAAATTATATTGTAAACGTTGTTAATTACTTTAATATAAGTTTTGTAAGAATTTATTATAGGAGAGATATATAAACATAGATTGCTGGAAACAGCATGGTTCAATCCTGATAAGATTTTGAAAACCTATTGATCATTAATATCCCCACAACAGTCCAAGTGTCCGTCAAAACAATCTAATCTATAATCATTATTAATATAATGAAACTACAATTATTTTCATTTTAAAATATGAAATGAATTATCAAATTTATTTCAGTTTATTTAAATATTATTAATTGACAATATTGAGCAGACTAAACAATTATCTAAACAAAAAACAAAATATAATCGAAACAGCTGACTGGCGGCAAAGGAAAGAAAACAATGTTTTGCTTAAGATTACCGAAATTCTAACTAAAATTTGATCTTAATATGTCTTCAATATTTTATCTATCTATATTTATTTGCTTCCACCAAAAGCACCGGCGCTTAGCTTATTACCATACTCGAGTTTGTGTCTTCAGTGTTTTGTTTCTTTTTCATCGCTTCATTTGCCAGCAAAGCAAGACAAAGCATTAAGAATATTGAAGAGATATTTATCATCATTGACTTCACTTTGAAAATAAAAATTTCGTTATTTTTTATGGAACAACTGGAGTACACAAAACTTTAACTTTCTTTTGTTATTTTTTTTCGAACAATTATAAACCGAAAAATAATAATTTGAAAAATTATTATTTGAATAATAATTTAAAAAAATATTATTTTTGACATTTTTGAACTGTCATAAGAAAAATAATTACAATTCTTGCAGTCTTCCATACACTTCTAAGCTGGAAGGGAAAAAATGAATAATATTGTAAGCTTGTAGTCGCTTTGGTCTACTTACCGGTATATGCAAGTAGAATTTGCCCCATGATTCGAGCGGAAAGCCAAAACCAACATCGGATAGAAACTGTTACTGTTAACATTGTAAATTTCGGTACGCCTGTTGGCGTCGTTGTTGTAGGTAAACTGTCCTAATAAGTCCCGCTTAAGGCTATTCGCGGCCAACCCCTGGTGCAGGGTTCTGTTATTGTGGATTAAAATAAGGACGATAAAGACTCACATATACGTCAAATTCCTTGGGAGCGCTGTCAACGCAGAGGCTTGGGGTCATTTCCTTAGATACGTGGGTGAGGGCAATATCCTCCACAAGTATAGGCTTGGCCAAGTGCAGGACTGCAGTTGCTTGGCTGCCACTAAAGCCAAAGCACGATCCTGGAACTAGGCTCGGGCGTAGCATATTTACCGGTGGATTGGCACAAAATTCAAGGCCGAGAAGCCTCTTGATTATATTAGTGCCTCCAATGGGGCGTGCAATAACATGGATAATTCTGGCACCCATCTCTTCGGAAGCAAAGTTAATGCGATTCGTAGCCACATAGGCAGACTCGCTCACAGAGCTGAGTTGGTCCGTCCGCGCCGAGCAATCGGAGCTTATCATCTGACTTTTTAAGGTGTACACGTCGTCCATGAGGTTCCCGAATTTACGCTTGACCACCGTGTCCACATATTCAGTCATATCCTGGTGGTCGCACCTGCCTGATGGTTTTGGTCTCGGTCTGGCATCTCGGTAAGCATCCTTGCATCCCTGCTTTTGGAGCATGTTCTGAAATATATATCTTGTAAATTTGGCTATTAACGCTTAAGGACATACTGCCTTACCGATAAATCGTCCAGTTCCTCTCGCAGCATTGAGATTCCCTTCTTGTTACTACCGTTATACGCCATTAGGTAGTAGAAAAAGATTGAAAGTAGCGAAAATGAGAGCAAATAGGTGAGGCAGATTCGCCTATTGGCTCGACGACAAGAGTCCATTTGGTAAATTGTATTATTCCTTAATATATATTTTGTTTTATTTTTGCTCCGTTCACTATTCAAACCAATGAAAGTGACAGATAGGTATTTGATTTGGAATATACCAGCATAAATAAATAAAATAATAAATTTGTTTCAATAAAAAAACTAAACCCAAAAAACCATTTGGTTAGCACAAAAATCGTTTCGAATAGAGCTATATATTTGTACCCTTTTACCACAAACTGATTAAATTTGTAAACTTTGTCGCCCAGGGCATTTGATTAAATATTTCAAGAATATTATAACCGTTGTCCCCTTTTAAAACTTAAACAAACAGATTAGTGTGACCAACAATAAAAAAATCAAAAATATATTTTTTAAATATCGATATTCGATATATCAGCTTACAAAATATCGACATATTGATATCACTAGCCAAGGCAATTATAATTGTTTTTTTGAAGTGGACGGAGAAAGAAAAGAAGGAAAATCGCAAAACTAGTAGAATAAATGTTCAATATGTTCGCCTGTAAAATGATAATTTGGCTTTTGTTATGTGGCGCAGGTATGTACGCAATGATAAACTATAATATTCTATCCCGTTAACATGCCGTAAAAAACTGCGTCGTGCCGTGAATCCCTTTGTTCAATATGCTTATTCATCGCAAATTATTTACATATTTGTGTTTTTCGTTTTATCGTCTCTCGCCATTGGCCATCTCACTCGCACTTGAGCACGTAACCCTCTCGGGCAAACTGATTGTAGTTTTTATCTGCTCAAAAATTGTCGGAAAAAAACAACGGGAGTTTTGCCACGGCAAACAAAGAGAGTTCAGTAATTTGCTTGCACTGCATTTATACAGTTTTATCTGGGATTGTCCATTTGTTCGTCGGCTCCTACAAAATGGTGGTTCTTAATGCTCCAACCCCCGCCCCTCATATCCAGGCATTTGGATAAAGCAACTGCTTTTGCTGTTCCTCATGTTCTCTTTGTAATATTAATTTATTTTTTACGTTTCTCATTTAAAATCATCAGCGCCTTAATTTAATTTAATTCGCAGCCATCACTATTTATGTGCCCCACCGGTGTTAGTTAGTCCTCCTATTGTCTGTCTTGGAGTGTCACTGTGGTATTTGTCATTTGCAGTCTCAGATTTCTTGCGGTTATGGATTTGTCAGTCTAGTTTTCCACTTCTAATCTCCACACATCCCGCCCCTATTTGCAATTGATTTCTCAACAACAAAGTTTCTCGTATGTGACGCACAAAAGAACGGGCAAATCTATGCTAACTTGTATGTATGGATGTACATACAGATGAACATATTATTTTGATAAGACTTGTGTAATAGCAAAGTAGTTGGCTAGTGCGTACTAGATCATTGAAATTAATTAAATAAAAATTGAAATGAACTGCCAGCGCAAATTTAATAAATGATAAGCTAACAATTCTTTATACAAAACAAAACGAACCCAAATATTTAAAAATGAAACTTTTAATTGGGAACTTATTTTTTATTTACTCGAAAACTATTTCATTCAATTTTTCCAGAAATTTAGTTATGTGTCTAGCAAGACAACGATGTTTGTCGTTTTCTTTCCCTTTACTGTTTAAGGGCTTAACTTGCATTTAAAGGTCATCTCTCCGTACTGCGTTGCTAAAACACGGCACTGAACTTGGACGAGAATGGTGGGGGACTCGAACACACCAATGAAAATCTACAAAGAAATATAAATATTTTATATTTGTATACCCTCAGGGTATTATAATTTTGGTCTGAAGCTTGCAACGAACTGAATGACTCATTTGTGAGAAGTCTCTCAGCCTTGGAGCCATATGAATTCCGCTTTCTATATGAGTCACAACGGGCGGGATCGGACTGCAATATCATATCATACAGCTGCCATAGAAATTAAATAAAAATCCGAATTGGGCCAATTTTCAACATAAGGCTAATGTCTAGCGTTATTTATCTGCTACATGCTGGACAAAAATAAATATCAGATTCGATTTCAGTGGCCAAAAATAAGTGGGATATTTTTTATAAAGTTATTCTTTTAAGTTTTTTGATAATTTATATCTACCAAAGGTTTTTTATATTTAATACCTTTTAACAACATTTAAATAGCTTTCATGGAAACGAAAATAATATAATAAGTTGTTTTTTCTTTTCAGTACTGTCTCAAAATGTTATTAGTTTAAAGGATGCCCAGTTTGGCACTACCAATTCGCCTTTAGAAAATTCTACAACGTCAAGCACGTCTACATCCACCTCAACAGTGAAACCAACTAGCCCCAGCACCACATCGACGACCAGCACAACTAGCACTGAGCCACCAAAGACGACAACCACACCGGCTCCAGTGCCAACCACTACCCATGCTCCTCAACCGTATCCGTCGCCCTCCGTAGGCACTTGGAATGCGTCCTGCATTTTACTCCGAATGGCGGCCCAGCTCAACTTCACCTATGAGACCAAGGGTAAGAAACAGTAGTGGTTTAGTATGTAGTAGTTTTATTTTAATGCTTTACTTTTCTTTTTAGATGGAAATCTTACTCATGGCCTTTACAATATTCCGAGTAATGCCTCAATCGGAGATAATATTTGCGATAGCAAGACCGTTCAGGCAATTCAATTAACTTGGGGACCCAATTCATCCAAACAGTCGTTCCTTATGTTCTTCGACAACAAAAACGAGAGCGTTGTAGTATCCTCGATTCAAATCCATCTGACTGTGCTTACCGACGACTTCCCTGATGCCAAGGGTGGGCAACAATTGTGAAATATGTTTCTATATGTATCTATAAAAGAACTTTGGTGGATTCTTTCAGAAAACCAAACGATTCAGCTAATCCATCGCGGTACTGAGGAATTCAAGGCTCCCGAAAAGATGTCGTACCATTGCACACGCGTACAGAAACTGAATTTAACAGAGACTGTCGATGCGAAGACTTTGACTGGTTGGATCAGCGTGAGTCAAGTTCAAGTGGAGGCCTTCCGGACGACTAACGCTACTGGATTCTCTGCCGTGCACGATTGCGACAGCTCCGAAACATCAGATGTGGTGCCCATCGCTGTCGGAATTGCTTTGGCTGCCCTGATTCTGGTTGTTCTCATCTCGTATCTCTGCGCTAGACGTCGCTCCACCTCTCGCGGCTATATGAGCTTCTAAAGGGAGTGAAGGGAATAAGTTTATGTTTGGGGAGAATTAGAAATTGAAAGGAATTGAAGGAGAACCATGTTATAGGGAAAGCGCTAGAGAGAAATTAAAGATTGATTTTGATAATTGGAAGCTGTCTGTGAATATGAGCAACATCCCATTTTGTTTTGTAAATTCTGATTTGTGAGACTAAAAGAGGATTGTTTTTGGATAGGTTTGCATATTACCAGCTGTATGGAGTAGAAAAGATTGGAAAAGGGAGAAGAGTATAAAAAATATCAAAAATAGGCATCTTCAAATCTGTTTATGTTGTGCACGTAACCGTCAAAAGTTTTTATTGTAAAATCAGTTTAGAATACACGGACCGGAGCGTCATTCATTATACAAACCATTTCCTTATAAGGAAAGGAGTGATTCCCAAATTTTAAACAAGCCATAGGAGCACACATTTTACCCAAATAAATCGATCACGTAAATGTAATTAGCGTGTCATTTAATAATATAGGTGAAAACGAGCGAGCACGCTTCTGTTTGGGTAATAACGACGGTTATTTACTATGCGTAAATTGTATATCATCGGTGTTTTACGATTGAGTTGTCATTTTAATTTTTGAAACGTAATAACATCCGAACCCAACAATGTATTATTGCCCCTAAAAGCGTAATAAAGATAATATAATAATTAAAACCAAACCAAATTTAAATGCATATATTCGGTCCATATTAGAGACTTCATCGGAGTATCAGATTGAAATGATGATTGATTAAATAATAACGGCAACATTTCTGAGTCACACATGTTGCGTTGGTTGGAGTTGTCTTTAGTAAGGCTTGAAAGGTTGCAGGGTGTGGTGAATATCTGAATAGACGACCTTCTCCTTAATTTTGCTTTCGTTTTAAGAAGCAATGTCGAACAAGTTTGTCATACACGAGTTTAGTAAACTTTATGGTTGGCTTACTTTGCCAGTGCAATTGGTTGAATGTACGCAAATAAATAGTATGAATACGAATAAATACAAAGTAAATCATAAATCTATCATGGGAAGGATCGGGAAAATGTAAAAAAAAAAACAAGCATAACTTTCTTGATTTTCAACATTTATTTATTCTCCAAGAAATGGACATTCTTAAATTTTTTTAGGAACAATTATCGAATATTTTGATGGATTTCAATATTTTTATACCCTTGCAGGGTATTATAATTTCAGTCAGAAGTTTGCAACGCAGTGAAGGAGACATTTCCGACCCTATAAAGTATATATATTCTTGATCAGGATCAACAGCCGAGTTGATCTAGCCATGTCCGTCTGTCCGATTATACGCAAACTAGTCCCTCAGTTTTGAAGCTATCTGAATGAAACTTTGCAGGTAGTCTTCTACATGCTCTCACTCCTACATAAGGACGACTATATCGTATAGCTGCCATAAGAACGTTCGAACAAATTTTTGAAAAAAAATTATAACTTTGTCAGTTTTCAACATATAACCAAATTTGATATTTGGCCATTTATTTTTGTTTTAGAATTTTGTATTAAATTTCATGAAAATCGGACGACTATATCTTATAGCTGCCATAGGGAAATTCGGAAACAGTTGAAACGATCGGCCAAATTTTCGAAAAAAAAAATAACTTCGCTGTTTCTCAACATATTTTCATCAAATTTAAGAGTTCGTCACTTAATATTATTTCAGAATTTCGGTTGAAATGTCATAACAGTCGGACGACTATATAGCTGCCATAGGAACAACAGGGAATTAATAGAAAAAATCATAACTCGCGTATTGTGATACCGTAGATTGATAGTCGTTAACCCGCCAACCTCGAAACTTATTAATATTTATTATTATCATCTTAGTGGATATTGATTCTTTAAAATATATAAAACAACTATTGCATATATAGGCAGATTAAGCCCGTATATGTTTATGGCGGTTTTTTACAGTCGAGGACACTCAACTCCTCGAAACTTATTTATGTACTTGTCTTAAAAGACTACTTTGTTTACAGGCATTATTATTTATTATTTATTTCATTTTTTATATTTATTATTTTATCTATAATGACGTGGAAGTGGGAATCGCGTCATACGGGAAACATTTTAAAGTCATACATGTTGCTAGAACGACACACATATAAATCTGTGATTTCATACTAGCTTCAGTTTGAGTTGCCTCTAGCTTGGGGCAGGTTGCAGGGGCACTGAATGCCTGATTTACATAATGTTCCCCTTAGTGTTGCTAACGTTTTAAGGAGCAACATCGAACAAGTCGTTGTAACATAAGTAAGTTCCTTTGCCATCAACAATTTCAGTAAAATTGTTGGTTGTCATTCTTTGCCTGCGGAATTCAAGCTTGATTGATTCGGTTTGAGTTGTGGCGGATAAAAATTAAAACAATAAAAAAACCTTTTCGCAGAGAATATAAAAAGATATTTTCCCAATATTTTCAATGAGAAAAGACGAGTGTTTCCAGAGTTTAAACAAGCATCAGTATAAAATTGTGGGGATCAACGTTGACAAACATTATTCAGTGTAAATTTTTTCTGCGGTCCTTTTAAAGAAAAAATTGACAATTAAAAAATCATTTTCTTTAATAACGTTTAAACACTTTTTGTAATATTTCTATAATAGCCATGAGATATAGTGGTCCGTTTGCGCCTGTTTCCACTTATGTACATATATTCTACCGGCAATGCAAAGGTAAAACCAGAGACTAGATTCAGATTGGCTAAAAATTAACGATGGGACATGTTGTTACTGATCAAAAATATGTATATATATTCTTCAAGGGTCATCTGCCAAAAAAGTTGAATAACATTTCTATACATGAGGAGTGCTCCAGCTTATAAATGTTCATACATGTACATATGTACACAGATAATATATACATGCATAAATATAATTTTTCCTCAACTTTCTACTCTTCGCTCAACCCTCTCCCACTCGTGCCCTCTCCTCCGGCGAACGCAATTCAATTTCATGGCTCTGTGAGTAGGACAATTTGCCCACTGTGCAAGTGCTAAATTGTTGACTGAGTTGTATACACCACCCACATTCAGATGGAAACATCTACCGCCGAGTAGGGTCAGTCGTTGATATATATGTATATGTAAATGTATGTACCATAGCAGCAAATAAATGACCTGAAGCGTTGATTGCCTCCATTGCATGGGCTGAGGCTCTGAATCCGTTTCCAACATATAGTTCTCCAGGACATAATGAAAACTTTTCGATCGAATGCATTTTACTCGCCTACCAGCAACGGTTAACTGTGGCTATTGTTGTTGGTAGTTGCAGCATCAACGCAAAACATATATATGGTTCGGAGCAGCAAACACATCATACATCCAAACATCTGACAAAAGAGTTAGGAATGCCCTTTAAAAATGGGTGGATAAGGTCTAAAAATAAAAAAATTCATACAAAATATCTAATTTTAAAAATAATTATGTTTTGTGGTGTTTTAAGAGCATTCTTGCAATCGTTTCTATTTTATGTTTTATATATTTTGCGATCCCTCCAATAACAGCTAAGTATTATATTAGGAGGCCGATTCAAATATTAAACAACAAATCTTAATGCAAATGTTTTATTTCATTAATTTTTCCACCAATGTAAGTGCTAAAATACTTATAGCATTATTACAGGATTTTTAATGATTATAGCATTAATTATCAAAAAAAAACTATATACTTTTCAATTTAAAAAAAATTGGATTGGCTTTAATAAGCCTAGCCAGAGAGGGCTAAGGTATATAATCTTAATATACATATATACAGGTACCTTTGGGTATCTTTCTGGGCGATCAAAAAGAAAGTTTTAACAAACTCTACAGCTTTTGTTGGCTTTTCGACCACCAACAACGCACGATTGTCTTGCCTTATACTTTAATCGCATTAAAATACAGAAAAATAAGGCTCTTAATTAAATTTTATTGTTGAATCTTTTCATTTAGACCGATATACTGTTTAATTTGTTTACCAATGCAGTGGTTACTCTATGCAGGAAAAAGATTTTCTAAAAAATATAAGATAAGACTGATTGATTGAAACGATTGCCTAAGCATATTTAAGGTAATAAGTCTCCTTAAATATTGGTTCTCTACCTATTTCGTATTTTCTATATAACTATCATTATACCAAATGCAATTTTGTGCTTTGTACAAATAAATAAAGAAATGTTTAAGTAAAAATGTATTTTAAGCAATCGATACCTACTTTTCTTTATGATTAAAGATAAACGTTTAAAACCATTTTATGGATAATATAAAATATATTTTTTTTTAAGAAATGCTTTTTCGACTGCGTACTGCTTTTTGGGCCAAAAACAAGACACGCACAAGCTGTGAAATAAAAATATATCTGATAGTATCGTTTTTAGTTTTTGTGGAAGAAAACTGGCCATCGGAAAGGTAAGTTGTCAGGCTCGTTTTAACCCCAAATAAATATGGCTAAGAATGGGTTTGACTGCGGTGAACACACCTAGCAAAGACCGAATAAAATTTGACTAATTGTCCCGAGAATTAGTTGTTTTCACTCTTTCACCAAAAACAGTCTAACTGCACAGGAATATTATTCAGATCTCATGCAGTTAAGGCAGCTAACACGAAAACTGCATTAAAATCATCTGCAGACGCAAGTTTGTGTTGAATGAAATTTATTTGACTTAGCTGTAAGCTGTGGTCGTGTGAAGTAATTAAAAAATAAACTAGTCACCGCCTGAAAGAAATAACACAATCTATGTGTATTTAAAGTAATTTATTGATTTACTTATTAAAGACAGGGAAATTCAACTTGACTACACAACTTCTTATCAATACAATAAAAAAATATATTTTTATATCTATAAATCTAATTTAATGCCATAAATAATTTAGTCAATAAATTCAAGAAAATAAATTCAAGAAACATTTACCTTAATATAAAACAAAGCTTGAGGAACTATTTATTCTTATTTGCCAACACTTACCCATATTGCTATTAAACAATTTATCTAAATCCTTCGACAAACATTTGGCCAACATAGAAAATCAATCCCAATTTAGAAGACAAAAAGCCCACAAAACTAATGGGTTTTTTGGGTCCGTCCAGAGTTCTACGACCGAAGGCAATAATCAAATATAATTTTTAACTATTTACGAGTACATTGCGGCACATTTTCCATATAAATTATTAA
The DNA here is from genome assembly GCA_008042515.1 of Drosophila truncata. Taxonomy (NCBI): domain Eukaryota; kingdom Metazoa; phylum Arthropoda; class Insecta; order Diptera; family Drosophilidae; genus Drosophila; species Drosophila truncata. Next base: position 7,493 of record VNJQ01001601.1, on the reverse strand, counting down.
CATTAATGCTCAACTCGGGGCAGGGATAATGCAAAACACTAGTGGGAGGGAGGCGGGCCACACGACAATATGTATTGATGCCAAAGAGAAAAGGAACGGGAAAATAGCAAAGAATGAACAAGCTTTAATAAATAATATGAACCATAAGCAAAATGAAAACTCCCCTTTTGCTCCAGCACATCCTACACCAATTGAGTGATCATAAATATGTGAACATACAATGGGCGGGGAAAACTCATTGGCGACATTGCCCTTTGCCTTTGGGAACCCAAAGAAAAAAATTGGCCGGCAATGGGCTTACCAAGATTGCAATAACAAAAAGGATTTGTGTGAATACATTTCATTAAAGCTGGGAAAGCTAGTCAATCTTTAATTTCTATTCATTTTACGATTGCATTTCAAAACCTTTATTTCGCAGCCAAAGAAGCGCAAAGTCAAACCAATAATTTACGTCAACCGCGGCTTAACTCATTTCCTAATCAATTAAATATTCCTATTTCCATGGCTCAGACCTAAACGAATGAAAGGAAGCGAATTTGGACGGACTGTGGCTCCAGCCTTTTGTAATTTCGTAATTACGTCTAATGAATTCAGTGAAATGAAATTGAAAGACCCTTCGTCTTAGGCTATCTATTGGCTCTCTCATCTACGTTTATCTTCTGATCGTTTTCGCTTTTTAGCTCAGCTTGTGTCCGTATCCTTTTTAGTTTTTTCGAGCCTTAAGAACTGTGCATTGCAGGGAAATGGACAATGCAAACTTAAGTTGGGCTCTGTAGTATTATTAATGTGAGAGTCACTAAAAGAGAACTTCGATCTTACACCAGCTCTGAAATAAAGCCTCGGGTTCTGCCCGGGCTTACTATCTACAAAATAAAAAAAAAAATATGTATATAACAGTTAAAATAAATATCATGGTAAATATCCGTGGAACAGCATACCAAGACTTTTCCAAAGCTGATAACTAAAGGTGAAATAATAAGAAAATGACGAAAATAAATAATAAATAAGCAGTTAAAATTAAACCCAATAATGTTTATTAAGGGTACTTCTGTCAATTTGGGCACTCATTACAGGAGGATGTTGTTGCAACGCCTGCCCGCTATCATGGGGCGCTCTTTGGGGCCGGTGATGTACGTTCCCCACACTTGGAGGAACTCGCTCTGCCTCCATGCGTACATCGACGCCTGCCTGCAGAGCTCCATGCTAAAAAGGTTATCTGAGCAGAAAACGGGGCCCCCGATGTGGATGTGATTATTTGTGATATAGATGTTTTGGCTGAGGTGGGAGGAACCGGTCGTCAAAGATTCCGGTATTCTGTAAAGCGGCTGCGGTGAAGTGGACACCGCTTCAGTTAAGGAGCTTACTCCCTCTCTAACCATCATCGATTCTTCGCTGTGCTCTACGACGCCCTCATCTCCGAATTGGACGCTTTCCTGGCTACTGGAGCTCTTGCTCAGCCTCAGTTCGTGCAGTAATTCACGCATCTCCGAGCAGTGACTTTGAAGAACGCTCAGCTGCTCTTTCAGAGCTATATTCTCTTCCACCGACACCGCATCCACAAATTCTTCGTATTGTTGATCAGGCGGCAGCTTCTGCTCCTCGGCAGGATACTCTTGGATCAACGATCGAGATTCAACTATTTTTGGGAGATTAACCAATTTCAGCGACTCGCGCCCTTTGAGGTAATTCTTGGCCTTCCTTTCGACCAGTAGAACGAGCTTGGTCAGGCCAAAAGCTAGTACGAGTATCACCCAGAAGCTCATCGAGAAATCCAGGACGCCGATCAGAGGACTTGGTTCTGAGGATTTGTGGAACACGTGCGGCTTAAAGGTAATCCCGGGCCGCTCTGAAAAGAATATAAATTTATTATCATTATAGCTTTAAAACTAATATTATTTTATGTCTGATAAAAAAAAAGACTTAAATTTTAATACCATATGTAAGGATAAACAAATATTTGTCCTAATTGAACCTTAGAAAATTTTTTTTGGGGAGAAATCCTTTTTGTTGAAATCATCCAACTCACCTGTGTAGAGTTCCACATCGGAGGCAGAGCGTCTCTGGATCTCAACCGCATGTTGAAGACAGAGCACAGCCCACGAAAAAAGGGCCATTGCAAAAAGGAACAGAAAACTAATGTTTTCAAACATGTTTCCAAGAAATTTTTATTGGTCTGTACTAGAACTCGCGTGCCTACAAAAACAACAGAGTGAGGCCGATTCGTGTGGAAAATATGGAAATTTATAACAAATTCAAGACATAAAGTTTAATAAATAACCTACTTTGATTGTTCGTATTTTATATTCGACTTAATAAAATTAAACAAGGAATAAGTTATATAAAATAATTAAGATTAGTACAACAGTGTCCCATCCTACATAAAATTAAATGACCTGAAAGAACGGTCTTCCCATAACTCCAGTTTGAGATCAAGGTAAGAGATAGAACAATACAATAATTTATTTTAACTCAAATTTTTATCATTCCATTGTATTAAACTCTCGCCAAATGTGGTAGATCCTGCTATTAAAAAAATAAAACTACTGACAGACAAAAAAATTAATAGACTCAGAGCAATAAGTTAAAAAAAGTCAAAAAAGTAGAATTATTTAACCACAACAATTTTTATTGAGACAATGTGCTGGAATAGGTGGGTATCCAATATTCAGGTCCGTCAAACCAAGTGGCAGAGCAGTTGGTGTTTTCCTAATTTTCTTCTGTAAGCGGATAGACCCAAATTCTCAGAGAAGTTGTTTATGGTACTTCCGGCTTAACAACAACCTCCTCCCCAGAATCCGGGACCACTTGGACCACACCAAGAGTTGAATGGCCCATTGAAGGGCCCAAAGCAGGGGTCATAGAATCCACTGGGACCAGAACCGCCGCAGGCACATAATGTAGCGCAAGGATAGCACGGATATCCACAGCACATTTTTATCTGGTTTGATCCTTAAAAATTTAGAAAAAGATTATATATTTACCAAACTGGATAAATTCATTATTTTACCAAACTCGCTTGACACAAAAACAGGAAAACAAAATAAATTTCTATTGTTCAAAAGACCGAAAGTTATGAATGTTGAGTTACAACTGGAAAATATAAGGCATACCTACATAAGTACGAGGAGTTTAGTTCCAAGGCCTACTGATGCTGAAATTTTTGTTTATGATTCCTGAATTAAATGAAACAAGAAAGGAAGCAAACTTCAGCTCGCCGAAGTTTATATACCCTTGCAGATTGCAATTGAACTATAAAATTAAAAACGAAATTCAAGAAAAATAATAATTGGCCGAATCTTAACTTTGATGAAAATATGTTGAGAAATAGCCGAGTTGTGATTTTTTCTATAATTTCTCTGATTTTTCCTATGGCAGCTATAGGATATAGGCGTCCAATGTCCATGAAACTTAAATCGAAATTCTGGAATAATGATAAATGGGCAAATATCAAAATTGGTGAAAATATATTGAAAACTGACAAGCTTATAATTTGTTTTCAAAAAATTTACAGCTATGTGATATAGTCGTCAAATCCGGCCCGTTCCGACATACATATGTACGAGTGATAATATATAGAAAACTAACTACAAGGTTTCATTCAGATAGCTTTAAAACTGAGGGACTAGTTTGCGTAGAAAGGACAGACAGACGTACAAACGGACATGGCTAGATCGACTCGGCTGTTGATGCTGATCAAGAATATATATACTTTATAGGGGCGAAGATGTCTCCTTCACTGCGTTGCAAACTTCTGGCCGAAATTATAATACCCTGCAAGGGTATAAAATGGTTCTTGGTCCGAGGAATTGTTAAATCATAATATTAAATAAGAACCTAATTAGCAAATATTTGTAATATATGTTCAGTTAACTGTTTAATGTGTAGTTAACACATTTTTTTATTTATTTAAATGTGTAATATCTTCTGCGGTGGTATGAAAACCATGAAAACTATGCTTAAGAAGCTCCTTTTCTAAAGGACGATGAAAGACAGAGTGGAAAATATGGATGTGAACCAACAATTTACACTCACCGTGCCGGAGAAAACTGAATAATTAAATTATATTTTCTAATACTTTGTGTCGCCTTTGTTGGGACAATGCTGGCACCTCAGGATGGATTCCATCCACACTTTGGTTAATGTAGAAATTAGATTCTGCGGGTTCTCGCATATGCACCCTTTTACCCGAAAACAATATCAAAGAAGTTTTACGTTAAACATTGGCAAAACACTTTTTAATTTTTTTCTACATTTACGGATTATTCCGAAGGCAGTTATAAAAAAGTCATCAATTAGACAAGTTATAATTTTGTTTACTATTAATTTGTTCTAGGTACACCCAATGTACCATACCTCAACTCCTTATAAACGCCCGGTAAAGTTCTAATGGCCTGAACGATTCCGGCGAGAATAAAATGTATAAAAAAACAAAAAAAAAAAAACTATTAATTTGATAAGTATATTTTCCTCCGATTTTTATAAAATTACTTTCAATTTTTCTATTACGTAATTTATTTCTTTTGTTATATTTTTATTTATCATTTATTTGTTTTATATTTAGACAGAAAAACGTTTGAAATAATTCGTTTCTATTATTTTTTATGTTATATTTGAATTTATTATTTATTTATTTTAAAATTTGACAGAAAATCGTTCAAAATATTTCGTCTGCGCTGAGTGAAATATTTTTGCAAAGGTAGAGAACCAACTGCAAAATACCAATAGAAGCATCATGAGCAACGTTCGTTTCATCGTTAAACACAATGTAAATTTGAAGACGGAAATGATTGATTTGCCATAATGCCTGGCAAAAGCAAAGACAAAACGCTGCTTTCTCATTGATTTTCTATTTGAGTTTTTGGTGCTCACTCCTCCCTCGATGTCGTTGCCAAGGCTTTATGTTTAGCTTGGCGGGGACTAATCAACAATCAATCATATTGTCTGGGATGTACAAAGCCCGGCTCAACACAAGAGGGAAAATGTTTCCACTATTCTAGGACGCTCTTTTTGACTTTCTGCTTGTATTTTTCGTGGCTGTGACTTTGAAATCCGCCTACAATAGTTCGTTTTAAAGCTGTTCGAGCCATGAATATAATAAGTAACATAAGTACCAAAGAGATATAACCCAATAGCTGCAAATAAATTTAGATGCACACCATAGATCAATTCATTAATATTTAATAGATTTAAACAAAGCTCAGATAATTATATTAGTAATATTTTATATTGTATTTTTTTTTTTAAATATGAGGATAAGAAAAATAAACTACCAACACTACTCTGATTGTGAAAATGATTTTTTTTTTAAACAGCTGCAAAAAAACTTAGATGTTCTGCTGCCTAGATTCAAGCAGTAAATTGGTCCATTTGTCAACTTAATTTTTCGTTTTTTAGCAGCAGACTCAGAACGTGATCGGAGTTTAAATCTCTTTCCATTTCTGTTTCTCGTTAATGAAATAAAAGCGACCTTAAAGGCCACAGTATTGGGCCAAGAGGCTGCAGCTTAATTGTTTTAAATTTACTCGCGTATGTGGAGGAGTTGTATAATGTTTATCAGGCATTAGCTGCAGTTTCTAAAGTTCTTTCGAGAACCAACTTACCATCCTCACACATTGCTCACTTGCTTACGCCTACTTCGGATGCCAACCAAGCGTTGGATTTTTAGCAGAGTTTCTGAGCGCTGCAGAGTGCTCCCGGGCAAGGGATGGAGAGGGTGCAGAGAGAGCTGTGTAAGCTGTGTTTAAAGTTCGAGCAAACTTTTAATTTAAATTGAAATGCGAGTGCAGTTGAAGCGTAGCGGTTGGAGCTGCCTGCCACCTTGATTGACGCAATGAATGATTGCGAGCAAGCGAGTCCTGCAGCTCGAGATTCGAGCAAGTTGCTGGAAGAGTCGGATTTATGTTCCTAAAAGTTTCGGTTTGTCACCCTCGGAAAATAAATCGAAGACAAAGTTCGTTCTGCAACCAGGAAATTCTTTTTATTTGACTGCTAATGCTGTTTCCGCCGACCAAGGTGAATATAGCCCATAGAAATACTTTTTGATCTCTTTAAAAATCGACCCACTCTTAAGGACTGACCTATTAAAATGTTTCCCATTTTTATTATTTTATTATTTCTTTTGTGATAGTAAAATATAGGACATGTTGGCGTTGTTTATCTTTATAAAGATTATGAATGCTTTTTTCCATTATGTGTGTGTTTTTTTTTAACTATAAAGATTATTAATAAAAAAAGATATTCTGCAACTATTGACCCCAGATTAAATTTAGCTGATCCTTCTGACACACCCTTCAATTAAAGAATATGAAGCCTATAGATTCGACCATTCCAGAGAAGAGGCCCCAGCGCAAGAGGGAATAAATAGTAAAGGCTCAATAGTGATTTATCGATCTATACGACATGAATGGCTTTTTTGTTGTAGTTTATTAAATTGGTGGGCGGAGCAGAACTTGTAAAAGCGCACCTACCTGCGCCTTGTAGCCGCCGGTGGTCCAGGCTCAACCAACGAAGATTTCAGATAAAGACATTTGGATTTTATAATTGTACTTGCCAGAGATGGATTTCTCGGAACACGATTAAGCTAGGTTTCTTTTTTCACTTTTATTTTATAACACAACAGTAAAACAAACTTGAAATTAAATGTCGCTCTAATTATTTTTTTATTTGCTAAAAATTGAGAGGGAGAAGAAGAGCAATAAGAACAAGTTTGCGTAGTTAACAAAGATGTCAGGAAAAGGTTCATATAACTTCAGATAAGATTAATAGGTAAAAATTAAAAATAATATCAATAGAAAGTTATTAAATATAAACTGATATTTTGTTGGATGACCGAGTGAGTGGTAAATTGTTCTAAAGTAGGAAAACAATTATAAAATCCTTATCCTCTAATAAATAATTTTTTTATTTTAGTTAATAGTTTAGTTAATAGTTAATAGTTAAGAAGGAGACATCTCCGACCCTATAAAGTATATATATTCTTGGTCAGGATCACCTCCTGAGTTGATATAAGCATGTCCGTCTGTCCGTCTGTCCGTCTGTCCGTCTGTCCGTCTGTCTGTTTCTACGCAAACTAGTCTCTCAGTTTTAAAGCTATCGACTTGAAACTTTGCACACACCCTTCTTTCCTTTGCACGCAGTATATAAGTCGGAACGGCCGGGATCGGCCGACTATATCCTATAGCTGCCATATAACTGATTGATCGGAAATGGTATAACTTCGGTGTTTTTAGAGTTAGAGAATTCAGATTTTGTACGAATGCTATTGTTGGCAACATAATACGACACACTAAATTTCATAAGGATCGACCGACTATATCCTATAGCTGCCATATAACTGATTGATTGGAAATGCTATAACTTCGGCGATTTTAAAGTTATAGAGTTCAAATTTAGTAAGAATGCTATTTTTGGCAAAATACTGCGACAAACCAAATTTTATCAGGATCGGCCGACTATAAGATATAGCTATAGATATAATAATATAACTGAAAAAT
>VNJQ01001596.1:0-32762 GCA_008042515.1 Drosophila truncata | reverse complement strand
AAATTTTACCGATCGTTCCTATGGCAGCTATATGATATAGTCGTCCGATCCGGCCCGTTCCGACATATTTACGAGTGAGAGTATATAGAAGACTAACTGCAAAGTTTCATTCAGATAGCTTTAAAACTGAGGGACTAGTTTGCGTAGAAACGGACAGACAGACAGACAGACAGACAGACAGACAGACGGACAGACCGACAGACGGACATGGCTAGATCGACTCGGCTGTTGATGCTGATCAAGAATATATATACTTTATAGGGTCGGAGATGTCTCCTTCACTGCGTTGCAAACTTCTGACTGAAACTATAATACCCTGCAAGGGTATAATAACGCAAGGAATTCTTTTTTTTAATAATTTTATTGTATCTTAGAAACAAGGAATGATATTATACATAATAAAAATTGTGCTTAAGATCTAGGTTTCCGCTTCCACATCATCTTGCTCGACTTCCATCTCATCTCTCCAATTTTCGATGGCATAGTAGGCTTTAAGAGTTAGTTCATCGTCCAACGTAGGTTCGCCTAGCACCAGAGGACCCAACTGCTTCTTCATAACGACGTCCTGCCAGAACGCCTTGAGGTTCTTTGCCAGCACAACACCCTTAAGCTCCTCCGCAAACTTGTCGTACTCAAGAAACGCGTTGAAGTCCATGCAGCTCTGGCGGTACAGACTAATGATCTCGCCCAGCTGTTCGTTGTTGAGTTTCTTGCGTTCGAGTAGGGTGAAAATGACAACGCGCACCTGGGCGGCAAGGGCCTGGTAGCGAGCATCCTTCTGGGTGGCATTTGTGATGGAGCGAACGCTGGTTAGGATGCGAGTAAAGTCCTGGGCGGGATTGGACAAGCCAACGCCGTCGCTGGGCATGGGGATCTCCTTTTCTGGCGGCTCCTGCTTGACGACTACGCCATTTTCAGCTTGCTCCTTGGCTTTCAGCTTATCCAGCCACTCGCGACTGTAACGCATAGGGAAAAGCTTTTTGACGTTGGCCGCAGCCTGCTTGGACTTCTCCTCCAGCGGCTCAGGGACTCTCCAAAACACATCTGCAATGTGAATGTCTATGTTTTCAGATTGGTTGAGCACTTTTTGCTCCAGGACGTCCATTACGTTCTTCTCAAAGATGCTGGGCAGCCCGTCGAATGGCAGCAGATCGTTCTGGGGCCACGCCCGCGGCTGCTGTGTGTCCTGCAGTGAGCACTCTAAATCTGTGTTGTCGATCAGCTGGTCGATGGACTGAAGCTGCTCTTCGCTGCACTCCGATTTGGCGGTTCGGAGTGCTGGAAAGTCCCAAAAGTGGTGCTGGGTAGTGTAGGACACCTCCAGCATGTAGAGCGTCGCCGGATTGGAGTCGTCCGCCAAGCGGGGCAGCAGCACTACCATGCGCGGTGTATTGAACTTGGAGCTGTAAATCTTCCAGCAAAGTATCGCCCGGTTCGAGGCGATCAAGGCTCTTACCAGGGCGTCCAGTTTGTTAGCAGAGGCAGTGTTCCCCTTCTGGTGCACCAGCAGGTACAGCGAATCTCCGCAATAGTACTCATCCGGGACAGCATCTTGCTTGATGAATCCAAAGAAGTGCAAACCCGGCGGATGCGGTTCTTTCGGCTCCAGCAGGGCGTCGTCATAGGGCACCGGGGTACCGCCCAACATGTAACCGGTTACCAAGTCCTCTGGCAGCGGCGTCACCTCAGTGCCCTTGATGAAATGCCGTGTCTCGCGGGAGACCATCTCGTTGTCCTCCCCCCAAACCTTCTTCAGCTTGACGGTCGTCTGGTTCTTCATGGCGATCACGCCCTGCAGGTTGATGCTGATTTTGCTGCCGATATGCAGCTTGGCACTCCACGTCCAGGGTCGCCTGTTAGTCACCTTAAAGGCGGTGCGCAGGGCCTCCTTGAAGTTGCACAGCGTGGCGTTGCAGCGGGGTACAAGGCTGAGGGCGTACTTCTGGTTCTCCAGCTCCTCGGGGCTGCACTTTCGCGAGAAATTGAAAATGGCCTGGGGCAGACCGCTCTCGGGGTTGTCAATGTAGGCTATGTTGTGGGTGCTGTGGGCGAATATAGAAGGACTACATTCAGTTATGCCTTTTGCGCTACTTACCCCACAATCAATTCAATTTCTTCGTTCACCAGTCTGTCGGTGATTGTGTTGAACTTTTCGTAGTCCTGGGGAAAGGCATTGAAATCGAATAGCAAAAGAATTCTCTTTCTGGCGGGCTTGAATCTGCAAAGAAACGTTTGTCAAATGCTGCACTAGACCAACTCCAGGAGCGTTCTACTCACAGCAAAGCCTCTTCCTGCAAATGTAGTGCCACTTCCAATCCATCCAGCCACTGTCCCTCCTCACAGGCTGTTTCGTTTACAAACTTGAAAAAATCTAGGAGAAGATTCCAAGAGCACAGTTTAGCGTGCGCATGTTGCACCACATTTGGTGCCTCCACATCGTTCTTACTGCTATCGCAACCCACTAGAACAAAGGCCACCAGATCCTTCTTGTCGCTCACGATCTGGAGAAACAAAAATTAACATTGTCAAGGAAGTCACAGAGGATTTAACTAACCTTTTCCTTAATAATCTCAGCCGCACATTTAACCGATTTCAGTTTTACATCCTCGGCGGCACAAGTGCGCACATCCAGCACGATAATTAGGCACTCCTACGGAACAAAAAAATGTACATTTTCTTGGGACAATAAATATGTTGCATATTTACCTTGTTAGAAGCCATTAACTAGTTTATTCTGCGATTTTGAATTGCGACCGGCGCAATTTCACAAAAATTTCACAACAGTAAGGCCGTTTATAATAGAGAGGAAAAAACCATAAATATATTATTCTCTTAAATTATGCCTGGTCACACTTAAATAAATTACAAGGCGCTCATATTGGCGTTGCCATACTAAGCAAGGAATTTTAAATTTTTTTCGTTTATTTTCCGCGCTTGGTGTACCTTGAATACGCCCCAGCTGGTAACAGCAATCATGCCATGCGAATTTTTTCATGGAATGATTCGGAAAACTCAAACAAACTTTCTTTATAGAATGAATGCTTTGATAAGTCAACTGGCAAAAATATATTCTGGCAACACTGCACTTAAACTAGAGCACGGTAAACTTGAACACATTTTTTTTAATTATTAGAAATGGTGCTCAATATTTTGAATTAATACAATCCTTTGGGTATAGCCAAAAATATATTTAAAAATAAAATGCTAATTTCTAATATTAATTTTCTTTTGTATTTCCCACTCTTTTTTCTTTAGTTTCTATTGAATTTTAATACGTTATAGCTTCTCGTAGTGCTGCAGCTGTTCCAGGTACTTTGCATTTTGGGTCAAGTGGTTGAAGATCAAATTCGTGTCCAGGACATTCGTGGCAGGACCGCCATATTCCGCTGGCAGACATTCGTAGCCCACCATTTCGCGCAACTTGCTGAGATGTCGCCCGTCGTGGGTGAATATCTTCGAAAATAAGAAAGTTAATAGTTTTAATCGATTATGTTTGGAATAAAGTTCATACTCTTTCCTTAAACTCCTTGTTCATGAAGGGCATAAAGAGCGTGGAGGTAATATGCATGAGAAAGCCGCTCTGTATGATGTGGACGATACGCTGACTAAAGGGCAGGACTCCGTTCTTTTCGTTCACCACTTTCATGAAGGATGGCGAAAACTGACGCAGAAAGTTTCTTGTTGTCCTGTTTTGTACGTAAAGAGACAAAGTGGTGAGGACATGAATGGTTGAGATTAATTTCGAATTAAAAATAAATTTAAATAATAATAAGTAAACAATAGACGAGATCTAGGAGCACTTCTAGACCTTTTCAACATAAATTTTGTTATCCTAAGAGGTCCTTGTGTTGAATCTATGTACGCACCCTTGAAGATCACAGATGACCGTTATTCCGTTCTCCTGGACGCGCGGCAGGAGCAGCAGCGACTCGAAGATCAAATCGTCAATCTCGACAAGGCTCTGCAAGTAGTCGGGGTAGTTCTGAAATCCGTCCACCGTCTTAAAGACCACCAGCACTCGTCCGTTCCGATCCACGTGCGGCATCACGTAGCGGCAGTGGGTGCCGTAGAAGAGCTGCCGGTAATGCTCGATGGGGTGCCTCGCCACCCAGGTTGGGTGACGTCTCTTGAAGTCATAGTAGGCGTGGATCGCCTGGAAGGCCTTAATCGTGTCCCAGTGCGCATAGTGCAGGAACTTGGTCAGCAGCGTGTCCTCCGTGCCCACATGCAGCTCGTCGCACTCTGAAACAGTTGACCCTGAGTTCTAGAGATCTGGGATCTGGCACAGAATTTGTTTGCTTACTCTCCACCAGCTGCCTGAGTTGTTTGATTTTAAAGTCCTGCTCGCCCGTGTGGTCCACCCGGGAAGTGAGGAATAGCATTTTGACTGGGAATTTTTACAAACTGTATCTTGAGAATGTGTACTGATTAGCTTTCCGACAGCAGAAGTTTCACTTTTCAAGTCCAGCCCGCTGACGATCCGCACTCACAGCGCGACCGTCACTCACTGACTAAGGTAGCCATCAAGTCTGTTTTGGTGCAGACTGTCTATTAGCTTTATAACCTGAGCGTGCCCAAAATTCTAATGGTCGCCAATCATTCAGAAATAAAATATATATTGAATTTGTTTAGTCAACTTGAACTTGGCCAACTATATGTGTATGTTTGTTGATTTAAACTTACATGCTATAGAGTGAACATGAATCAGAAAACAGCAGGAAAATTTATTTATTGAAAGCAAATGTTAGTTTAGAAGAGGTATTATACTTCTTCATAATTATATACAAATTATTTTCGTAAATTATTTGTTTATAGTGAAAAAATGAATTTAAACATTTATATATGAGATCCCCGATCGTTAATCGTGAATAAAGTATCGTTAATCCAATTAGTTCGCAATTTTTTTTAACGTTTTGACCAGTAGAAAAATTGTTACTTGTAATGTTAATTAAACAAAAAGAATATTTATTTACTTATTTCAGCTTAAGAAATATTCAGCGAAATCAAATCTAACTTGGTTTATCCTCTTGAAGTAAAGTTGGTCGATTAAAATCGATAATCAATACAGATAAATGCAGAAGTTATCGGCCTTTCGACACAAGGTGTTCAACTATTCATCTGTAAAACGTGCTCTTATGAAAGGTGACCATGTCAAGATAAAGTGTAAACAAACATCTGCTTAAAATTATAGTACCCCTTACATGAATGTATCCCTATCAGTTGTTTGTTTTTCTTGAAGTGTCCGTTTGGTGAAACCTCTTAAAGTACCATCTTTAGCAGAGCTATCAAAGTTGACCTTACCACGTATTCCGGCCACAATTCATTTAACCCGAAAGGCGGCAAAAAAAGAGAGCAGAAGAAAAAGTCGACTCGGAAAAGTAGTCAACAAAACGCGAAAGGAAACTATAAGTACGATAATTGAAGAAAATGTCAGCTACACACGCTGCTACGTGACTTAATAATGCCCCTTGTCTGTTCATAATAACGGTCACAACGTGTTGCTCCATTCCCATAGCCATTCCGTACTTGGTCCATCTTTTTGCCACAGTTTGCCGGAAGTTCTACAGTCTCATTTCGTTTTTTCTTGAATTTTTTGTAATTTTCCATTTGATTAGAGTTTATTGATCGATTGTATAAGAAAAGCTAAGTTGAACTAAGAAAATCTATATAGTATTTTAATAAGCAAAATGTTATCACATTCAGAGGGAGACAGACAAAGAGAGAGAGAAGGGTGAAATCCATCAAAAGCAGTTTTCATAGCTGCTTAAAGCGTGACTGTGATGGAAATGTTTGAATTAACATTGTACTATGAATAACCAATTAATAAGAATTGTTTTTTGCTATCGTATTGGCATTGTAACTGCTCAAATTTACATAGTATAGGCCTACTAACTGGTTTGTAATTGTTTATATATTAAGCCAATATCACATCACACATATTATGTAACTCTTACAACTACTGACAAATTCCTTCCTTTTCACAATTTATATTTTCATAGAAAAAATATATTTATTGGACAAAATGAGCTAACAATCAATTTTTGGTTTTGACATGCATAAAATGTTGGGATAGTGAAATGCAATTTAATTCATTTCACTAATTTCATCTCTTTGCTCTCCCTCTTTTGGGAGTTAGTCAATAAATAACCACAAAAACTGGTCGCTCTCGTAGATTTCAAACATTTGATTTTATTTAAATTGGTAGTTTTCCCATATTTTTGGCAGTGACTTTTTGTAATTATCCAAAATCTATAAATAATGCATTTAATTTGAATGCTGAATAATAAACATTTGGTTTGTGTGGTTGGAAATTCGGCTCCTAGTGGTGATTGTTTTGCATGCTGATTACATTGCGGTTACCTGGATAGGAGGTCCTTCTGACATTAGCCAAGAGGTTTATTCAATTTCTGAAACTGTTGTGTTTATTAACGAAATTAGCTAATAAATGTGGGTAGTTTGATTTTTGCTTTTTCATCTAAATATACCGAAAGCACTTAGAAATGAATTTCAATTTTAAAGGTTAAGAATTAAATTGCAATATTTAAAATAAAAATAATTTGTTTTTATATTTTACACATATGTATATTTTTTTTTAAATAATAGACGTTGATGCACTACGGTCAGTACACTCAGTAGTTGAGTTTCTATTTACAAAATGTAATCTTTATATAAACAAATCTGGATAATAATAAAATCATTGTCTGAATAATGTAAATTCGGGAGGTCATCTTCAGAAATAGCACTAAATTCGCAGACACGCCCACGTCATCATGGCGAGTAACAAATCACAATGGCACCCACAATTTGCACTTGCTCTTCCCTTCTCGAACCCACATATAAAACCATAACGGAAATATAAAATCTAATTAAAGACTTGCGACTATCAGATACCCATTAAAGTTTAAGGTTTTATGTTGTGTAAAAGAAGCTTACTATATATTATGTTATATTAGTTATATGTACATATATACTTGTATTAGTTATAAATTTTGTTATATTTATTATTATTTTATTAAATGACTAAATAATTGATGCAATGGTTAACTTTGAAGATAAATTATCATGTTACAAATGTTATAAGTTCTTTTTATATGTAAAATAAATATAACTTTTACTGAAACAAAGCTTTCAGTTGGTAATGAAACATTCCTTTATCTCAATTTTATTTTAAAATTTAACAAAATTAACAAACCCTAAGGCCACTGGCAAGCTTTTCTGTCCGGCTTCTGCGAGCAAACGAATTAAAAAATGTATGCAGAATAATGCTGAATCTTACGAACTTTGAACCATTTCTATTATAAAATATTACTAAAAAATCCGAATTTTTTTAACTCTTCTTTAGTCACAAAATTGGTGGCTCGAATGCAATCCCAACATGCCCATTTATAGCCATGATTTACTCAAACACAATATACTCTTGTACTCCACTGGGTATGGCCCTTTCATCCTCGTGCTCACTCCCAGACATTTGACCATCCCATCCCATACCAAAAACACCAGAAGAGAACAAATTACAAGTGTTGTAAAGTGCCATTTTTCAACAGGACGACTGGACAAGGGGCTAGGGTCGGCGAACGCGTCCTGGAAATAATCATAATGGCCGAGCGCATATTTGAGAAGAAATCTTGCGTGGAAATGTTGTAGAAACAATAGCAACGAGCACAAAAAAAAACTGCGGGAAAAAAGCAAACAAGAAAAATGTGAGCAAATTTCGCTGGCACAAGAAATGGCCGAGAAAGCAGAGGAAACCAGGAAAAAAACTAAACCAAATTCCAATTTGTCAGGAATTTGTTCAATTTTAGTTTTGCGGTGGTCCGGGATGGATGGAAACGATGGAATGACCCCCGAATCCAACCCACTGGCGACCGACCATCTGCATGCCCCACACGTGCCGCCATGCAAAAGCCATAAGCATAACGGGGACCACCCACATCACCCTAAACAGGATCGAGATGCGGGATCTGGGGACCAAGGACGGGGGGAGTAAGGACCCCCCTCCGGCAGTGGCCATTAAAGAGCTACCACGACAAATCGCACACATTTAACACGCACACAGTGGACCCGGGGCGAGATGCTGTTGGTGGAAAAACTGCATACTTAACAGGCCCACAAAAAACCAGCAGGGGAAACAGCTGCTCGCAATGGCTCAAACAATGCCAGGAACTGGCCGGGCCAACTGAGTCGCTAGCGATGGGTTTTAGGGGTAAATAATTTCCAAACTGAAGAAAAGATAAAGTTGACTAAGGATTATCTATAGCTTTGTAGGGAAATGTATACCAAATTTAATGCTTGACTTTAAATTAAATTTTAAAAATAACACTCTACTAAGGGTATAATAATGAATTAATATAAACTTAATAAATTCATTTGATATTAAATATATTTTATTATAATTAGAACGATCTATAAGATGCGTAACGCCATACGTATATTTCATCGTTAAAAGAAAATGTCCTTGCATATTTTAGTTGAAATGTATGATATTTTCTCATCTTATTTCTATTCCTTATTAGTCAATGGTAATTATTTCTTCATTTTAAGTACTTCTAAATAGCCAAATAATATATTATAGTTCAAGATCTATAAACTCCTTTAACCACATCACGTTGCCATCGCTATCCTTGCCAACAATCAGGTTTCTTTTGCTTGGGACCTCCCCTAATGACATTTGTTTGCCGCTGCAGACATGTGCAACTGTCGGATGTGAAATACATAGCTTTCAAAAACTGCTCCGCAGCCTTCTTTCTGGCTTCCACAAGCCCCAGTCCCAAGCTTGCCAATTTGCCTTTCCACTTTCGGGTACACAAAGTTGGCACAGTTTGAGGAGAAGTCATTGCGCTGGACTTAAATGCGGTCTTATTTTGTCATTTCGATTATAATTTTGTATACTGGCGATAATCGAGAGCAGCGATTGCCTGAATTTATGCTAAGTGCCGTTGAGGAAGATGCCCAGGGCATTTTATTTATTGCCCTCACGGCACAGTTGATAAATATTTGCCAAAATAAAATAGCACAATTCAAAAATCTAAAAGAATACAAAAAAGAAAAAACACCCAGAGCCACTCAATTGGCGTTGTCTTCACAAGAGCTGATGGAATAGGAGGTTTTTGTTATTATCCCCCGGGCAGCATCATATTCCCAACGCCCACACAGACTCCCCCAATGGATTTGTGGCTGTGGGGTTCACGAAATCTGCCGGCGCTGGTGCTTCGAGAGTTTTAATTGAATTTTGAGTGGCGTATTTAGGGATTTGTTATTTATAATAGAAAAAGCACACAGCCCGGAGAGCTGTCGAAAATGGCAATGGCACAGTCCGATTAAATGCAGTGGCTTAAGACGAAATGAAAGCCATTTAAAATATTAAATTTCTGAAGTCTAAACTGTGGGCGATCGAGCGATAATTTAAGTTTAAAATAAGTATTTTTAAAGAAACTATTTAGGTTAATTATATAAAAACCAGCGAACCCCTCGATTTTACTGTATTGCAGTGCTCAACTTTAAAATTGACTAAAATTAAATGTATGTACTCTATATTATTACTACAATATGAATAACATATGGTGTCGCCTACTATTGTTAGAAAATTAACTAATATACAATTTCTTTATGGACATCGATATCTTAAATAAAATAAAAATAAAATAAAATAAATAAGCGGCGGACAGCCTCTAGTTCTTTGAGAAGGACAAGGTTAAGCGAGGATTAATATAATCCTAAGGCGTAGGATATGATCAGGATATTCGGCTTCTTCTTGAAATTCTTCATGGCGCGGCATATTTTTGACCTTCAGCAAGTAGGGACAGATATGATCCCTCCGATATGACCATCTAGGAAATCACCAAATTGATGCTAAAATATACAACTATTAAATACAGGCATAGGTATTTTCCAAGGAATATTTAAGTGCAACCTGGCTTCTGCCGACAATCAGAAGACCAATCCATAACATAATTGTTTGACTGAAGGACATTATCCCCTCCACACAGTAGACAGTCATCTGCCATGTATACATTAGAAGGTATATCCAGGTGATATAAACCGAAATAATTTCCATTTGGCGGCGGAATGTAAGGGTTGCCAGGTCAAGGCCAGCATCTTTGAAAATTTTGCACAGATTTTTGTTAGCCAATTTCATAATCGAAAAGGACCGTTAAAAGTTATGTATAGGGCATTGTATTGAAAGCCTTCTGAGTTATACAATTTTTAGATTTTTAAGTAATACCTTACGGGTTTTAAAATGACACCTAATCAAGGAAGGAAGCCAACTTCGGCTCGCCGAAGTTAATATACCCTTGCAGATTGCAACTGAACTATAAAATTAAAAACGAAATTCTAAGATAACATTGAATGGCCGAATCTCAAATTTGATGAAAATATGTTGAGAAACAACTGAGTTATGATTTTTGCTATTATTTCTCTGATTGTTCCTATGACAGCTATAGGATATAGTCGTCCAATTTTTCATTAAATTTTCATTAAATTTAAATTCTGGAATAATGTTAAGGGACCAAATCTCAAGTTTGATGAAAATATGTTGAGAAACATCGAAGTTAATATTTTTTTTTATTATTTTCCTAATTGTTCCTATGACAGCTATAGGATATAGTCGTCCGATTTTCATGAAATTTTAAAGAAAATACTGAAATAATATAAAGTAACTAAATCTCAAGTTTGATGAAAATATGTTGAGAAACATTGAAGTTATGATTTTTTTTATTATTTTCCAGTTTGTTCCTATGGCAGCTATATGATATAGCCGTCCGATCCGGCCCGTTCCGACATATGTACGAGTGAGAGTATATAGAAGACTAACTGCAAAGTTTCATTCAGATAGCTTTAAAACTGAGGGACTAGTTTGCGTAGAAACGAACAGACGGACAGACGGACATGGCTAGACCGACTCGGCTGTTGATGCTGATCAAGAATATATATACTTTATAGGGTCGGAGATGTCTCCTTCACTGCGTTGCAAACTTCTGACTGAAATTATAATACCCTGCAAGGGAATAAAAAATTGGGATTTATTTCAACTATTCAAAGTTTGAGAAGATCCACAGCCGAGGTAAACGTTTCCGACAAATTATTTTTAAAAATATATAATTTTCTATTTAAATATTATTTAACAAATATACATTTCCCTTGTTTTTTCTCCCTTCCCACATATTAAATTTCAATAGTAAAAGCGTTTTCTGCTAAAAAAAAAAGAAAAACAAAAAAACAAATGGTCGAGTATTATTGTGTGGTTCTCAACGAAAATTGTGTTATAAAAACCAATTTGTTAACGCCATAAAATCTTGACCCGGCTATTCTTTGCGTTGTTTTGTTTTTTTTTCTCGTTTGATTTCCGTTTTATTGTAGTCGATGACCAATTTGAAGAGCAATATGTGGAGCGAATTGGCCCCAATCAGAGGGATTCAAACCAGTCAACCCGTTCCCTGTTATCCCGGCTGCTGCTGCCACATCGGAAGATGGCTCGAATTTACAGCAGCTATTTATTTTTGGCCAACATTTGCGGCACATGTCGCATGGAGTGGCTCTGGCTCTGTCGCTGGCTTTGTTTTTCTTTTACGAGTGCGATTGCGAGTGCGAGTGCATTTGTTGTTCATTTCATTTAAATTACCCTGTGGCTGACCTCCTTGTCACAACATGGCGGTGGCGTCATATTGGAACTGTTTCGCATCCCGCAATCCACAATCGAATGCTCATTGACCATTTTTTCCCCATTGTTTTATTTCTTTCCCCAATAGGGGTTATTGTGGTTTTTTAATCAAGTGGCATGCGAACAAATTTTGGCTAACCGATTGCTCTGAGGGCTGTGTGTGTGTGTTTGTTCGTTCAAGGGTGTATTTTGTGTGTGTGCTCAATAAAAGGTTGAATAAAATGAAAAGCATTCATTTGGAACGCAATCCTAAACAATTGCATGCAAAAACACAAGCAAAATATATTGCATTTTCAACTAGCTTGATGTTTTGCTAATTTAAAAAAGTTTAATAAGAAACGAATTGATATAATCATTGCATGTATGTATGTATGTCTAGCGTATACTAAATATATTATTTGCTTAAAAAAGAAAAAAGAAATTAATTAATGAGATATATATGTATCTATAGTTTACAGTATAAATATTTAATATTAATTAAACTTTGTAAATATTGAGCAATAATTTCAAATTGTTATATCGCTATTTTAGCAACTTTGGTTAAGATTATTCATAATCTGTAGCCGTAGCCAACATCCACCTAGACGAGTATTAAACAGACACTTTGTTAATTTAAATAATGAATTATAAATTAATTAATTTTTAAAATAAGTCTAGAATATTTTGTAGTTATAACTTTTACATTACTTATATGTACCTATATTAGTCTAAACAATATCTAAATTGATGTTTGTTTTTATTCATTGATTAAAAATTAAAATTCAATACCTAACAAAACCAGTAATTTTAGCTTTTGCTACATTTAAAATATTATCCTGATAAGTAATTATCTGTGTTTTTTTATTTTTAACAAGATAATTAATAAAATATATTTAAATCAGTATTAAATCAGTATCAGTCATACCCAGTCCATTTATTTACCAAGAAATACAAGAAATAGACCTGAACCTCAACATTTCGCTTATTATATGTTTGTATGCATGAACATATATGGCGGCACTTAAAAGTTATTACATATTTTTTGGCGCAAGACACTCAAAATGGGTAGAAAGGCATAAACATAATACATTTTACGACTGCCTTATATGATGTCTGCCAAAGTATGTAAAATTATTATTTGTCTGACTGGCTGTGTGTTTGCATACTTTGTACTTCTTTCCGCTGCCTGTCAGGCCAAAGAGGGAGAGAGAGAGATGTGCGGCGTTTTATTATATTTAAATTACACAAAGCATTAAATATAATTCACTCACTACGCTCCATTTACTAAGGCTATACGAAGGAGCGCACAAACACACACGGACACACTGAAGGCATTACTGTCTGGGCACATAAGTATGCAACAACAAATGCCGCTGAAAATCGCTGTAATACTTTTTCATCAATTATATGATGCGCAAAAATATATATGCCGAGATTTACAATATCAAACATGGCTCACACACACACACTCTCTCGCAGGCAGGACTTTCAGCACACACACAGGCTCACAGAGACACGTACTCCCCGTAGATATATGCCGACATGCTCTAGATGGCAAGCGCGTCATACTTTACTACTTACTAAATCCATTACAAAGTATTTACGTAGAAAATTGCTTTATATCTCTGCATATCTCTCAGTCGACGTCATCGTCGTTGTCCTCCGCGTGCGTGTGTGTGTGTGTGAGCGTTCCTGCAGCCAGAAAAAAGGAAGAGAAGGAAATTTAAGTACGTGGGAATAATAGTAGAGGAAAAAACCTTTTTAGTGGCATCGCACTCCCTGGGCCAAATCCACGAAGGAACTCCTAAGGTAGTCTCAATATCCACCCACCGCCACCATAAGCCTCACCTCTCACCCACCCCAACATCGGAGGCAAAAAGGCTGTGTGCAGCAATTTATGTGATTTTTTCGTAAATGTCAGTGGCAAATAAGAAAATATTAAAATAGATTTGTGCACTCTGAACGCAAAGACAATGGTTTATCAAGTACACTGAGGCAAAGCATAATTTTTAAAATTATGATAAATTTAGGAATTATTCAATATATTTTAAGGTACAAAAAGGATTTTTAAATGAATTATCAATTCTTTGTCTCAATTAAAAGTTTTCAAGGGACCTTTCAAGACCTTCCAACTTAGCCTCTTTTATTCACAAAATAAAGCAAATACATATAGCAAGAATTATGTATAATAATAATAGTACATAAATCATAATAGTACATAAATGTAGAAATTAACACAAACAATAAAGACACTTACTCTAGCAACTAATTTATTTGATTAAACAATGACTTACTTATCTTTACACATTTTCTCCCTGTCTATTCAGCTCACAGATGATTTCCATTGCCAAGATGTTGACGGTAAATCACATCCAGCTTTCCTCTATCCTAGCCGGCATACAGAGTCATAAAAAAACAAGAAAGGAAGCTAACTTCGGCTTACCGAAGTTTATATACCCTTGCAGATTACAATTGAGCTATGTTATTAAAAACGAAATTCTAAAATAACTTTAAATGCCCGAATCTCAAATTTGATGAAAATATGTTAAGAAACAACCGAGTTATGATTTTTTCTATTATTTCGGTGATGTTCCTATGGCAGCATCAGAATATAATCGTCCGATTTTCATGAAATTTAAATCAAAACTCCGGAATAATATTAAGTGGCCAAATTTAAAGTTTGATGAAAATATGTTGAGAAACAGCGAAGTTATAGCTTTTCCGATCAATCAGTTATATGGCAGCTATTGGATAAAGTCCTCCGATCCTTATGAAATTTGGTATGTCGTATTATGTTGCCAACAATAGCATTCGTACAAAATCTGAATTCTCTAACTCTAAAAACACCGAAGTTATACCATTTCCGATCAATCAGTTATATGGCAGCTATAGGATATAGTCGGCCGATCCCGGCCGTTCCGACTTATATACTGCGTGCAAAGGAAAGAAGGGTGTGTGCAAAGTTTCAAGTCAATAGCTTTAAAACTGAGAGACTAGTTTGCGTAGAAACAGACAGACGGACAGACGGACAGACGGACAGACGGACAGACGGACAGACGGACATGCTTATATCAACTCAGGAGGTGATCCTGACCAAGAATATATATACTTTATAGGGTCGGAGATGTCTCCTTCACTGCGTTGCACACTTTTGACCAAAATTATAATACCCTCTGCAAGGGTATAAAAACGGAAGGAAAAGTATGCCAAAAGCCAAAGTAGGATGCTGGCTGCGGAATGTCTGCGTAAGTGTGTGTAATTCATACAGGATTTGCTTGCAGAGAGGAATTATTCATGCGCACTTGATTGTGCATACAACAATGGATCTGATCGTAATCAGTGTCCCGTCATCATCATCAACTGCTCGAGATACGGTCAAGGGATATTTCACAAGGATACGCTATTATCCTCTGACATATGTATAAGCGAAGAAAAAAGATAAATCTACTAATCTACTAGAGGTTGAGCTTTGACTTGATGTTCTTTGTATTGTAAGTAGCCGATGCATATGTTATATTACAGAACGACATCTATAACGAAATGTTTTCTTTAATATTATATCTAAAATATCGATTTGTTTAGATTTTATAAATTAACAAAAATCGAAAACTAAACTTTTGAAACCTTTTCTATTTATTAATTATTTAAACTAACATTAAGCTATTCTTTCCGGCTAAGCAAAGATCTGACAAATAATATAAAGCATCGATATATTGCACACATGTATCTAAAATATCGATTTATATTTATGCCTTCGCTAAAAAATATATCAATATTTGTTACATTCCCTAATAGTAAGAAATTATTATCTTTAAAGACCTTATAGTTTCTTGAAAAAAGTAAAGTTGAAGAGAACAGTAAATCGATTTGAAATTTAACCGTCTATCTGCAATGTCATTCCTAAATGCTCTGAACATTGAATGCATCCTTGGGCGTTCTAATCTCATACAAACAACAATGAAAATAAGTGAAATGAAAATATAACAAATAAATTTGTCGCGCAGCGGTGCAAGGAAGCAAAAGCTGCCTCGAATTGCACTACGAATCACTCTAGCGTGCTATCAATTACTGTGGCAAGTGTTGCACGTGCCACAGACACCGATCCGGTCCGGGGACCGACGACGACCCGTCGCCCCCTTCCAGACACCTTTCAAGTCCTTACTCCCACCAACCAGGCAGCAGGACAGCTTGCTCATCTCATTGTGTTCCTTGTTCCTTGGCATTTGCTCGCCTGGCTTTCCTTTCCAATTTCTTCCTCTTTATGCCCAGTATACTTGGAGAGTGGACGAGTATATTGTATTCAAAAGCAAGTGCTGTGAGTGTATCTTTCCAGTTTATATATGAGTGCCTTTTACTAAGTCAGAGTCTAGTATAGATTTTAATCCACAGAAATCGAGAATTGACTTTTGTATCTGTTCAAACAGATGGTTTGTCAGAAGGCAATGAGGTCCTCTTTAGCAAATTTAGAACTTTAACAATAATTACAAGGTTTATCGGCATTATAGTGCCCTCTACATCAATTTAAAAACCGCCTAAATTTTATATTTTGCAACTTCTTGACGTTCAATATTTCTTTCTTCAGATTGCTTATATATTTTGTATATATATTAAAAAGTTCTGTGCATTATTGGGTATCTCCTGGTCGATTGTTAGTCAACTTAAACATGCTCTTGGTTTCCTTTTCTAATTTCTTGTCGCACTTTGGCCGTTATCTTGGCTGCTATAGTCCTTCCTGTAAGTGGCATGAACATCGTTGCATTTTCTTGACAATTTCTCGGCTTTTTTCTGCTGCTTCTGCGACTGCTGCTCTTCGTGCTTTTTGAGTGCTTTCAATTGTTGCACAATTTTTTAATTTGTTGCGTGGCTAAAGAAACGCAAGAGTTGCAATCCATCGCCAAGGGAATTTTAATCTAAAACGGGGTGGCAGGAATGCGAAGCACTTTCCGACACTTGTCGTGTGTGGAATTTATTAATTGTTTTAGGCCCGCCAATTGGTATTTAGGTGAATCCTTGTCCATTCCTGCGCCAATTAAATCGGCATTATGTCACAAATCCTAGATATTTTCGACTTTAATAAATGCATTCAACTAGCCACAAATGAGCACACAATTTTCACATATTTAGCTCACGCAGTCGAATGGCAAACAACGTCATAATAACTCAGTTGGCCACAAAACAAAACTAAACAAACTTTACATGTGTTGTTCTTTGTGTATGTAAATGCATACATATTCGAATTGTTCGGCTCTTGAGTAAATTGCAATTTAATTTTATGCAATTGCCGAAAGGCTTAATACTTAAATAATATCAAAGTATAGCATGTTGTTGTCCTTAGGCCTGGTAATATGGCTAATCCCAAATGCGGCTTTTATTATAATTCGGATGATGGTGTGCTTATCAAAGGATGTGTGTTTTGGGCAGGGAAAAGGTTCTAACTTAATATACCCTAGGGGTATCCTACTCCTTTTTTTGAATGTTTTTCTTAAGCAAGTGGTAAAGTCTTTAAATTTGTAGATACATTTATTAATTAAAAATTCTTTATAAATAAAATAATTTCTCTTAAATAGCAAACTTAAAGCCAGATTACGATGTAAAACTGCTTACAAGCTCACTTAGGGCATAAGCCATGTCCACAACCTCTATGTTTATTTTCCTTTCATATTAAATGCCAAAATGTAATAAGCATTAAATTTCGTTGCAACCTGCAGCAGCATTCAGGGAATGTGGGAACGGAGGCAGACAGCCAGTTGCCATTACAATGCAATTAAAAGCCACAGTCGCAAGACGTTTTAAATTTTGTATGTGCCGAGCAAATGTCTAAATGTGAGAACGCCCCGAAAGGATTAGTGGCATGAGGAGGTGCAGCAGCAGTAGCGGCAGATTATGCCGTAAACATGCGATGCGATATGAGCTGGCTTCCAATGTCTGCCATAAAATTACGCTCAAAATGTGGCACGTAATTGCCGGGTCCTCTTAGCCCTTAGTCCTTAGTCCTTTGTCTTGCAGTTCTCTAATTGCCGCCAGTGCCTCGTCGTTTGTATGATTTTAATTAGTATTAGGGTTCTAAGCCGGTGTTTTGATTCTTTAAGCGCTCTCTCTACATGTGCTCAGTAAATATCCATCTCTTAGCCAGCCGGAGATGTTGGGCAATCAAAAGTTAGTAGTAAATGTAAATTAATTTCCTGGTTACCATATGCAGCAATTGCAGTTTCCAGTTTCCAGTTTCCAGTCTCAATTATCGCAAACTTGCTGCAGTGCATAAATTTCGAGCACACACACTCAGTCCCGGGCCGGGGCCAGGAATCAATGATTAATTTTGTGTGGTGTGCAGTTCGATATTAGCAAAACGGACATTAAGGATGCCTATAATCAAGCCAACTCAGGTGAGCCACTGGACGACTATCGGCCTGATCAGCCAGTTCAGTGCTTTGCCGATTGGATAAATATTAGTTTTCGATAACCAAGTTGAGCTTAGGTATGTTTTAAAGATAAAGTCTTAGGCCTTCTCCATTATATTCCATCAGAAATGTGGCTCTTTATTCGTTAAACATTTTTCTGGCTGCTTAATGGAGTGCAACACTTGGTCCCAAGAAACAGGGCGGTGCTCTCACACCCCTCTTCCAATTGATAAAAACATGACTCAAAGAACGCCCAGATCATTAAAAAACGGAATGTGTGACATTTTGTCAGGCATAATAATAGAATTACAATCGCTGGCTTGGCGGCAAACAATCCCGGGGAAATGTGCAAAATCAGCGCAAAAAACGGTGGGGCGTCTCTCAAGGAAATGTCAAATCAAATTTATTGACTTTCATTGTTCGACGGGACGAGGGACGAGGGACGAGAACGCAGTGGCTCCATCTCCATCTTCAGCTTCAGCCTGGGCTCATTGAAATGTGAAAAGCCAATGACAGCGGACGACGGGCCAACAATGTGCACCTTTTTTTTTATCCTGACTGTCGCTCGATCATGTCTGGCTTCTACTTGTGGCACTTGTCGATTTGTCCTGCACTTTTCCATTCGTATTTGCGCGCGATTAAAGCGCCGCTTAGCACGTTTGAATGCCTGCCACCCGATTCCAGGACTCCCTGAGACAATCAGCGCAGATTTCTCCTCCTTCCGCCCTTTGGTACACCGATTTTATGCAGTGAGGAAAATAAGTGTATAGCAATCTGTATTTTATTTGTATTAACTCTGGACTTTAAAGATTAAACTAAGAATTAAGGTCAAGTTGATATTCATTGATTTGTATTATTTAATATTTTATTTAATACATTTTTATGCATTAAAAAATGAAACAAATAGGAAAGCTATAGTAAGGAGCATAAAATTGATATGTAATAGATAATTTATATAATTTATTCTCCAAGGCTCCCCTTTATAATCATTAAATAAAGCTGTAACCAATTTTCTCTCAGTACATTTCCTCGCGATTTCCAACAACTCTTCACAATGCCTGGCGGCAGGGCTATAAAAATCATATGCTTCCCTTCATTGCAAGGGGTTGGCTTCAGGTCTTTTTTCCTGGAGCTTCGTCTATAGCTGACTTTCTTTGTGCCCGGCTAAGTTTGACAATTATTTGCATTGTTCACTGAAGTCGTTTGTTCAACATGCACATGAATCGGTAACTACAACATAAGTGAGTCCGTAGTTATAGTTCCCCCAGGGAGAGCAGCTTAGTTAGGGATTGTCGGGGAGCCCGTTGCCATTGTGCACTGTCCATTGAATTTGCCGGGTGCTTAGAGTGGGAGTTAATACTGAGATAGACCGAAAAGTAGGTTAAACATGAAATGGTATGGAAAATGTTTGAACCCCAAGATAGTGGCAGTAATGCCCGGGCTATGCGATTATTGTGGCTTTGCGAATCGAAGTTGAATTGATATTAGGGTTTTAGGCTTAAGTATATTTAATTGTAGGAGAAATCGGGTCAAATTAAAAGAAGGATTCATTTTATTTAAATAGCAAGGTTACTTAAACTCTTGCATTGTTTCTAGTCAATCCTTGTTGCTAAAAATAATAAAAATAACTAAATTCGAAGCCTTCTCTTCCTTTTATATTAGGATTATGAATGAATCAATTTTAGTAACCTATTAAGTGAGGTTTTGGGAGTCTGCAAATGTTCCCCTAAACCCATTAGGATTACTGAACAATGGTTCTCGCATTATTTAAGGGAAATCACTTTGCCAAGTCGGTGGCTGTCAGGTTGCCGCAACCAATTTTCCTCACACGAATTTTGGAATGGAAATAAATGTTCTACGCTTGACCCGAAACCCTGTTGCAGTTGCCATTTACAATGCCATTCAGGCTGGAAAAGGCCTGTTGCCAAAAATGGGAGTGGAGTTCATTTTGATCACATTTTTTTCTGTGTCTGTGTCTGTGTCTGTGCCTGTCCCTCTCTGCCTGCTGAGCTGCCTTTTTAAATGGCTGTTTCCGCTTCCTGTTCCGTTACGTTTGACTTGCCTGCACGTAAATTTTGTGCCATTTTGTGCGAGAGAGAAAATTGGGACGGAGGGAACTCCCCTCGAGCTCGCTCAACTGCCTCACTCATGTCGGCGGTAAATTTTAGTACAATGCATATATAATCTTTTTCACTTATCTTTGCATAGTTTCCCTTTGCTGCAGCAAAACTTTTTACGGTCTGAGGTTAAAAGTAGCGTCATACATTTCCCGCACCTTCACATCCACAGCTACTCGAGATTCGCGGCGCGTTGAGAGCCATGTAATGAATGGAAAGTTGGCGGAGGCTGCGGCGGCTGCAACTCCTGTTCATAGGATGTTCGCAATGCTCTTGTTCCTGTAAAAGGTGCAAAGGCGATGCCGCAATTTTTGCTGAATGGCTTGGTTCAGTTTTGTACTTGTCGACAATCTTGCGACAGATTTATGGGTTAATTATTGTGAATGGCTGTGCCGTGGTGCAGGCAGGGGCAATCGAGAACGAAATATAATTCGTTTGCGTATAGCACTGAAAATATAGTCAGTTTTTATTAGAATTTCAAGTAACATACATTGCTTCTGTTTTTTTTTTAATGGTAAGAAATATCCAGCGAATGAAAGTCGCCAGAGGGAACCTTTCTTAACGAGTATTCTTTTGCTGACCTTCCAGAGTTTTGCTATGGATCAAGATTATCCTTTGCTTAATTCCAA
This sequence comes from Drosophila truncata, assembly GCA_008042515.1. Taxonomy (NCBI): domain Eukaryota; kingdom Metazoa; phylum Arthropoda; class Insecta; order Diptera; family Drosophilidae; genus Drosophila; species Drosophila truncata. The sequence continues at coordinate 11,980 of VNJQ01001596.1, read as the reverse complement.
CGAGGATGTAGATAATGAGCTGCTGATGGATGTCTGCGAGCTAAGCGTTTCTTTGGGCAATTTAACCCACGATGTCTGTAGGTCGACCAAGATTTTGGAGCAACACTCAGCACCTTTGGGCGGTTACTCCGAGAGTGTTCTCCTAGCCAATTTCCGACAGAGATTTGAGAAGTTAAAGCAAGGAGCAGATGCTGAGGAGATCGTCCTGCTCGAAGCAAGAGGCAACAGGTTCATGCTGATGTACAAGGAGCTGAAGGATCTCGAGCCAGATAAAGGCAAGCGAACACAGCACTTGATGCTCCTTTATGTACTTTTCGATACTGACAGCAAGAAATTGGAAAATTTAGAAAACTTAAAAGTCATCAAAAACTTGCGATTTGAAATGGGAAATTTGCAGAGTCATGCTCAGCCTGATGAAGAAAGCTCTGATTTTAGTATTGATAATGTATGTTTCAGGAAATTCAGAAGAGAAGCAGATAGTCCAAGGTTTAATTGCATTAATGGAAGCACAGGTAGTATAATAAATAACATAAGGGAACAAATTGGAGATTATAAAAGGATGGAGGGATTTATATACGGAACAACTATTGCTCAGATTAATAGTTTCCGAAATAAAGAAAAGTCCGACTTGCAAAATTCAAAAGATGATGATAATATACAGGAAACTATTTTGAATATTCCAGAAAATGATATCAATTGTCATTTTGATAATACTCGCAACTTTTCAATTTCTTCTAGTGATATCCTAAATTATAAATTGGGTAAAAAAAAATCATTTGGTAAATATGTATTGAAGAACGACGCTTTCGAAGACCTTTCCCATAAATCACCTAACTCCTCTATAAATTCAAATAGTTCCTTTTTGGATGAAGAATATGATATTGAAAGGTTGAGTTCTGCAAATAATTCCAGAAAGAATATTTATATTCTTATGGAAAATGCTCAATATTTAGAAAATTCAACAACCAAATTAGATCTCGCAAATCGTCCTGGAGAGCAATTCCAAACTAGTGAAAGTGAGTTACTTCTTAAAGAACTCACTCCAGTGGCGAAAAATGAAAGCCATTTGATGCCTGAACCATGGGACGCGATTAGACAAACTGTTAGTGATATTAAGACAAATATTTTAAAAACAATTGATCATTCCTTGTTGGTCTTGGACTTTGAGGGTCAACCAAAAGCTGAAGATAATGAAGTCAAGGTCCCCATAAAAAATCATCCGGATAATGATGAACATGGAAAATTAATAAGTAAAGTGGATCGATCTATAGCAAAATCACAACGTATATCACCAGAGAAGGTTCATTGGGAACACCAGCAACACATTATAATAGCTCCTCGCGTTGTTATTCAACTCTTCAAGACCAACCCCGCCTACAAATGTGCCCAAGCTCAGAATTTCTACGAGCAAGTTAACCAATTATTCGAGATCATAGGCCAGAGGAATTCCACACTGCCACTTGAGGTTCGATCGATTCAATCGAGATTACTCCAAATTCTGCAACAAATGAAGAGAGAACTACCCAGAAATATAAGCTACTCCGAATGGGTGGCAGCGGTGGGAAAATATCAGCTGAATCAGCTGCTCAGCGCCGAAGAAATGCACGCCTACGAGTCCCTGTGCCAGCATTTAAGAGAAGATGAGGTAGTCAGTAGTCAGTACCCCAGAACCGAAGAGTCGAAATTCAGGGATGCTTTGAGGGGCATGATGGGCCACGAGTCGGAGCTCCTGAAGGCCTCGTCCTTAACTGGTCGCCTTCAAATACGCTCGCCACATCACCAGGAGAGTGTAAGTGAGTCCTATCTCCTTTTGACTCTGGGTCTCTTGGGTTACCTGTATCGCTCGTTGAAAGACCAGCTTAAGAAGCTTGAACAACGAGGAAAAATAGGTGTTTACCTTGTGAGAGATTTGCGAAAAAAGCTGCACACCTTTAGGGAGTTTCTCAACCAAAAGAAGAATCAGCCCTCTAGCCTTCTCTGGCTGTACTGGCAGAGCCGGGAATACCAGTTGCTTCTTCAGTGGCTGCTAGAGTTGCTTACAAAGATCAACCTGAGTCAGGATCAGGCCATTATCGTCTCGCTTTATGAGGAATCGTGCCGAAGAAGTGGAGAACAATGGAGGTTACTACAAATGTGGCTGTCGGAAGCAAGCAAGCCCCTGATTTCTAAACTCGTTTGCTGGTTATCATCGGGTCAGTTAATAGTCTCGGAGAAGGATGAGTTTATCATTGAGCGCAGCTTAGCCTCGACCACAGATGACTTTTGGCAGAAACGCTACCGACTAGCAGCCTCGTTTTCCAAATTGTTCAATAGACAGCTTACCAAAATGATGATCGATGTGGGGAAGATGGTGGCCTACTCGAAAAAGTACTTATACCGCAAGGTGAAGACTCCAATGAGTGGCGCAACTCTCATCCGCAAGCTGATTTCCCTGCTTGCTCATTTCTACCTGCACGGGGATCAGGAACCTCTCTTTCACTTCCTTCACAAACTGCACTTGGATGCCTCTGGCCAGGTGTTGAGGTTCCTGCGAAACCAGAACCCCTCGCCGAAGATCCTATTCTATCAGATGCACAAGTACTTGATGATCACGGATATGCATTTTTACAGGGAGCTAATGCAGACTCTGGAAGGTCACCTCAGAGAGCCGGCTTCTGCGTTCAACATTAAATTATTTAATATCATATTATGTCAGATTCTACCCAGGCAAACCGCCGATATATATGTAGATAGAAGCACAAGCCAGGGATCCAAGTGCTGGTCGTGTTTTCAGCTTCGCCTAAAGTTGCCAGACTATTGGACAGCTTTTCTGAGTGAAAACATCCAGGAGTACGAGACCATATTCTCCGGTTTGTGGAAATTCCATTATGCCAACTATGTGCTCTGCGAAATGGTAGCCCGTCGGGAGTCGCATTATAAGAAGCACAGCAGAGGCAAGCATTTCGATTGCATAGATCAAGTGGACCAGCTTTTTGACATCCTTTTCGACCTTTTTTTGGATGCTATGAATGTTTTAAAGAATTATCTGCTAACTGAATTATTAGAACCGGCTTACAGGAAGCTAAGGCTGGACTGTGAAGAGGCCAACACCCTTGACGACATGCTGAGTGCCAATAAAACCTATCTGCGCACCATAAAGCTGGGTTGCTTTCAAACAAGAGATCTGATGAAATGTAACATTTATATGGAGCAACTCTATCATATCATTATGGAGCTCGATTTCCACGAACACAGGTTCTACATGGTCCTGAAAAACTTTAGGGACTATTTGACGAAATACGGTGGTCAAACGAGTGGTGGAAATGAGTTTCTTATACCCAGCTACGAATTAACCGAGAAAAAGCGCGAGTTTCACTGGTCCTGCCAAACTTCCATAGATGCCCTTACCAACATAAAGGACCAATTCCACATGACAATGTTTGATCTTTTATTTAGACTTCACTCGGAGGACATAGAATCATTCAGAAGACTGGCTCAGAAGTTGGATAGACATGGCTATTATGAGCGAATGGACCAAAGATTGGAGATGGTGCAAAGGTTTGAGTTTAAGAGGAAGGGACAAAGAAAGACTTTGTAAAGAATTATTATAGCAAACGAAAAATATAAAAGTTTTATATTAATTATGTGTTTCATATAACTTTATTTATATTTATAAAAGCAATTATTTAATGTTATTCAGTTTGTTATAAAGCAAACACTTTTCATTTCAAGTTTAAAATATATTCCCAAAAAACTGTTATCCAAGAAGAAAATCCTTATGCTTATTCTGTCTTTCAAGGAATAAATGTATTATTCCACATTGACAGTCTCAATCACTTTTAACTCCATTCGAAAGTTATTATTCATTTAGCAAAGCGGATATACATACATACACGATATATACACATAAAACCCATTTTTGCCGCTTTGTCTTTATATAAATTGGATTTTAATTGAAATTTAAGAATCGACTAAGCAATGTTTGCATTGTGCAGCAACTGGGAAAGCCTTTTGTTATGCAAATGTCCTTTATTTTGTGGTCTCGTGCGAATTTCGTTCGAAGAGGAGCGGCAATCCGAGCGACTGTCAGTTCGTTTAAATTAAAAATAATAATGGAAAATTTACTTTTTGGCTTAAGCTTTGTCCAGATAGAACTTCTAGAACAGCTGCTTCGAGTGGGAGAACTTTTCGTCGTGTGAATTGTAATTGCTCGGCGCAAATTAAATCAAATTCGGGCCCTCACTTCTCATATTTTTATTAACAACTTATGCCAACACTTTATAACAGCTCTCATCTGCATAACTTAATTTTCAGAGAATCCGCATGGAAATATCTGTCCCCTCGAATCTCTGCCATTGAAATGAACAATGGCGAAAGGATGGCCCAGAGTTGAGCTCCTTTGTTATCTGACAAACACAGCTGGCAGTCATCTCAGAAGTCGTCCACATATCAGCGACGCAGCTCGGAGCTGGGAGTTGAGAGCTTCGAGCTGGATGAATTACAAAGCACAACCGGCTTCAAAAAAGAATGTCAAGAAGATAATTGAGCCCAGGCAGCAAGCATTTAATAAACTTGATTCGGGCGATGTGACGGAGTGTCACCCCGGGGGAAGGTTGACAAGGTCCTGACGTGCGTGCGCTTGGCGACAACAAAATAAAAAAAAATTAACATGGTGACTTGCTCGACTGCTGATTAGGGAAATTAATTTCATAGGAAATTTCCCACCCACGATGCGTTCTTGTTGATAAGCAAACAATTAATTTTGTGAGTTAATAAAGTAAAGAAATAAATCAAAATTAGCAGTAGGAAAATTTTATCAGCTTTAACTTCAGGTATACTTAGAAAAATGGTATTATATTTATTATATCTTATTTCTTGGTTGGTAAAACAAGAATAAATTTCTATTTTAATTTTAAGGTATTAACATTGTGACATGTAACACAAATAATATATTTAATTATTCACCCCCACATTAACCACATTTTTTACTAGCTTCTGTATTAATTAATAGCATAGCCGTACTATCAGTGACATTATCTTTGACTCATCAACCGCATTGTGCTCGATGTCAAATTAAACTGTAAAATTTATTATTATGCCCGTTGACATGCTTGAACTGTTCTAGGCAATAAATTCCAATACAAAGTCTCCATTTTGGCTTTCAACATTTCCTCACCGCCTGCCCCGCCTCCGAGCATTGTTATTGACAATTTGTTGTCAGTTTTTCTCGCCCAAACATGAAGCAATTTATGTGGCCGGCACTCGGGCTGGGGCTTTATGAAATACTTCTCATTACTGGGTTGCCCTGGCTGTGCGGGAAACGGCCGGCGACCGTTGGCTCGAACATATTTGAACTATTTTCATTTCAATTGCAAACGGTTTGCGCAGAGAAATCAATTGAATTGCCATTTCACATATGAAATGGTCATTTGTCAATGAACAACAATTGGAGGGCGTGGTCGCAGCTGGTCTCGATGGCGGATACTTGATGCTGGGAGCTCGGAGATGGGTTGACTGCCGCACAGTTATGCGGTCAGTCAAAATGGCCGCATAAATATGTCCTTTTGGTCCTGCCAACGATCTTGTGGTCCTCCCCCCTCACCACGCTGCTTTCCCTCGTTCTGGCTAAATTGTTGGTCGTTATTAAATTTCCGCTGCGTTGAGTTCTCATTTCCGTTCCGATGGCCAATGCAGCTGGCCGTCTCTCTGAATCCTCATCGGATGTTGCCATGTGACATAGATACTCGCATACGTGCATTATATATATATATATATATATATATATAAATGTGTATATGTATATACTTTTTGGGTTCTGGCTGTGTGAACAACAAAGGGGTTTGCCTTTGCCGCGCACATGGTGCGTATGCGTAATATTCGATTATTATTTTTATTATCATTTTTGAGAGCCTACACAATAATCCTCATTTATCCAGTATTTGTGGCGATCAAAAATTGATTCTACAATTGAAATGCTTGTTTTGGCTTTTTCAAAAAACCCATACCACCATACATATGTATTTATATGTTTGTGTGAGTGTTCGGCTTTTTAGCCAAATTGAAACTAATTGAAATATATGGTGGCAGGCGGCGACTAGAAGGGAAAGTGGGCAAAACTTTTGCCATAAATTTCAATAAAATGGCATTTTTGGTATTTCCCCTTTATTTCGCCTGTAGTTTTGTGTGTGAGTGTGTGTGGCCTGTAAGTTTTATTGGCATTACGTATACGCCACCGCGCCGTGACCCCATTAATTGTTTCGTCAGCATAACTTTACATTACATTGTTCGTTGTTGCGTTTCTTTAGTTTTTACTCTGCTCTATATAATTACCGAACTTATTATTTGTTGGTTAACTATTTTCTTCACTTTTTTTGACATAAGAAAATAGGCAAAAAGAGCTAGAGATTTTAATGAAATCTATTTCGACGGTTCCTTAAGCATCGCCTAGTTTATAAGAACACACTGCCTAGAAATAATTACTCGCATTTGCTACATTTTTCTGTGTTAAAAATTCCACTTAAAAATATTTTTTAAAGAACATTTTAAGATCACAAAGAACACCGAAATTGGGATCTTTATTAGCAACCTTTTGCAGATTTTATAAATTATCTCTCAAAAATAATAAATTTGTGAGGATAATTCAACACGAAGCCTTAAAGCTAGCCAGTATTTACTTTCTTCCATATATTAACTTTCCCGTTTAATTAGACGGAAAAGGCTTTAACAGTTAGGTGCTCCTAAAAGACCATTAAATATTATGGGTTTTAATGAAAATATAATGCAATGCCCATCAAAGCAACTCCCATTCCTCCGTCCCATGGGCCTCTTTTTATTGTTGGTTTTCCTTTGTAGCCGCCAAGTCTTGGCCAAAAAAAGAGAAATAAATAAAAGAATTATTCAAAATTATGGTCCAACTCTGGCTGGTGTCCAGCTTAACCCTTGTGTGGGCGCTTCGTCTTCTTTTCCGCCTTTTTCACAATATACTTATCCCAAGTTTTTTATTAAACTCAACCCAGTCGACGCTGCAGAGGGAAATCTTAGGAAACGCATTAAAAGGCGCTAAGTAAATATTAAAATTTCTGTCAGAGACTCTGCGTGCGAGTGAAAAGAGGGGGCTTAACCCATTTTATTATTATTATTATTATTATTTCTCCCCCGACTAAACAATGCGAGTTAATGGCGTCAGCCGCCGGACAGTGTGGCGGTTGCTTCGGGCTGTTTATTTATGCCAAGCGCTAATGGACAGCGCGGAATTGCTAAAAGAGTTTGCTCCGGTGGATATTATTTATTACTGCCGCCAACGCCGAGAACAAAAGATGTAATATTTATTCATTTATTTATTGATTTATGGCCTGGCATTTAAATCAAAATCAAGGCAAGAATGCTGAACATTTTATCAATTTGATATGCCTATTTATTATGACGTTTGTACTTTTCACCGCTCGAGTAGCTCACCCCGCCCCCGATGAAATTTATGCCTTCGCTGACCACGAAAGATTCATCTTCATTTCATCTGTCCATGCTCCGCCTACAATGGCCATCCACCCGGAATGCACTGAGAAAAATACTATATATTTACATTTTATGAAAAAACTCCCAGAAAGAGTTTGATCGTCTTTAAGAGAACTTCTTTGATATTTGTATTATTTTTATATACTTGCCGAAAGTTTTCTTTCTCGTCTGCTGTTATTAAATTAAAATATAATTTAAATTCAAAATTTACAAAACATTATCAAACCGTAATTAATATTTATTATTTCTTTATTATTATACTAAAAACATCAATGAAATCACATTACTATTACATTTTTACGGCAACATTAACTAACACTTCCTTGAAATATAATTCTTGTATTTTGAAGATTATCTTAAATAATAAATAAAACCAATTAATTATAAGAAACGTTTTATAGTTTTTAAGATTCATTTTTTTTGTTTAATTAATTTTTTATAAAATCAAATAGTTTTTGCCTTTTTCTAAGTGTTCTTGATTAGTTGATGACACTTTGGGTGAGGGAACGAGTCCTGGCACTACCATACATACGCCTCAATGGGTGTGTAGTTCCCCTATCCACAGCTTGGCCAAGACGATATGTCTCGCTGTGCGGTGCTTGTGGCTAATTTGATAAATATGCACGCGTTTATTCAAATCAATCAGCGTCAGACGGCAAGCAGCGGCGGTGCTGGTGGTGGCGGAGACGGAGACAGAGACAAAGGCTCTTTGAAAGGAGAGGACAAGTCATTGGCATCGTCTTCACTTCAGTTCACTTCCCGGGGCTTCGGATTATCTCCACGGCCCCCTGCTGGGTGCATCTTGTGGCATATAAATTTCAGCTGCTTTCTGCCAAGCTTCGTCCCCCCAATCCCCTCATATAATCATCCGTACACACACACATCTCTCTTTGGAGATTTCATTAATGTGCGGTTAACTATAATGAGCCTGGTATATGGGGAAGCACACCATGGGGAGGCTTTTTGGTTAAGTTGGGCTAACTGAAATCTTTTACGTTGCAAATAGGCTAATTTATTCTAACGGCAATTGTAACTATGCCCAGTTAACGTAACGTTGAAACGGTCATAACGAGCTAAGAGTACGTTTAAGTTTTGAAGAGTGTATAAAATAACAATTTAAGTGATCAGTAAAACAAATTTATTGCTTGAAATTTTGGGATAAGTCGTAAATATTTATATATATATTTGAATATAAAGACTAGAACCGTGGCTACGGGTTTCTTAATTGTTTTTATTTAATGCAAGTAGGCAGCGATATATCATACATTTTTATTACAATTTGATTCAAATTAAAAGCTTTGAGTTGGGTAAATTGTAAACTACTTCTTATTTGAAAATCAATTTATGAGATGGCTAACATTTTTGGGGTGTTATCCCTGTAAATCAGAATTGAGTGAGGAAACATAATTTCACTCTTAAACTACACTCCTCTCGGGATGAGGACACGTATGAGCTTTATCCTAATGAGCTCAGAAATCTTGAAAGGCAACCATAGTTTATGTTATGTAAAAGCTAGCTCAGCTTAGTTTGTGTTTACCGACGAGAGGGCGGACAATCAGCATAAACCCCAAAACGCAATCAAAATGTTAAAATAAACTTAACAAATCCCGAGTAAAGTTTGTTTTTGTTCTTTTTTTTTCGCTGCACATTTTCTCCACCTGTCAGCGAGGAAAATTCGTTCTTCGTGTTTAGTTGACTTCCCCTTCTCCCTTCCGCCACAAACTTTACGTTATTCCCGCTGGAGAAGAGAAAAGGGTGCAGAGGGTGTGGTGCGGTGGTGGTGGTAGAAACGTCTTCGAAGTTGGTGGTGCACGCTGCGTATACGTAATAAATTTCACAATTGCCATAGGAAAACTGTCCACAAAAGTGTAATTGTAATGTTTGCTCTCCGTACGTCCGCTTATCTCAGTCCTGTGCATGGTCTTAGTTGGAAATTCTTGTATTTGCCAAGCGCTTGGAAATGCAGGCGAGGACAGGTCCTTAATCTATGCTACACGTTTTTCGCCACCGAAAGGGGTGTCCAACGCATGCCTCAGGAGTTGGAGTAGGGTGCGTAGAGTCGCCAGTCTTATTTTCAATAGTAAGCCAAGTGCTGATGACATAGGGGTGCCTTGATGGGAAGGTTGTTTCAAGGTGTTTGCTTTGAAATTGAGTCACTTCATTCGATTTAAACAAAACATATACGAGTCATTTTTAAGCATCTTCAAATTGCATTTTGCCCAACTTTGTCATCACTTCGAGTCTTCTCGAGCCTTCTCCCTTAAAAACTGTCTAATAAACGTCAGGTTTACAATTTGATATCCAATATCAATTTGCTTTAATCACGCACTCAGCGACATTCCCGACACTTGTCTCGAGGGAATTCATTAGAATAAAATCTCGCTGCGATAAAAGGAAAAAATGTGCTTTCTTTCAATTCATTAAACGGTAGGAAAAGTTTCAACTGATTTTGACATGCTAAAGTGTCAAATTACATTACGTTAATTTGGATTCCTTTCAGTGCTTACTGCTGAATTTTTCTGTTGACGAGCTAAAAGAGAAAATATATAATATTTAAGGTAATATGAGTATTTAAATCTATAAGCACTTAACACATGCCTGGCCAAATTTCGTCTGTAAAATTTATTTCAAACATTAAACTTGGTTATTCATCCCCATACCCACACCCACTCTCACACCCAAAGCCCAAACCCATCTCATATTCCTTGTTGTGCTCCGCAATTTATTTGCACAGATTCCATTTTTAATTTCCTGACGTTTTGGAGTTTATTAAATTTTATTAGCTTACTACTTTATTGGATTTCATGCAGGGGGCCGCCTCGTTCAATATTGACAAAGCTTGTTTGGCTGACTTTCATGTACTGAAAAATCAAACCGCTTTCTAATAGCTTTTTTTCTATTCGGACCTTGATCTACATGAGATTGGGCTTTCAATGGAATTTCAAAGTTTATCATTGAACTAGCTCGGAATACACATACTAGGTTGCCCCGAATAACCTTTGAGATGTAACTGACTAATTTTCGCTAATGCAAAGAAGAAGCTGTGAACGCTGAGACGGTGGCAGACTGGGATGATGGCATAAAAAAAAACTAATAAAATTTACGTTTATCCTTGAAAAGGCACTCGAAAATGCGCGCCTAATGCGCCCTTCGGTTGGCGATGATGTTGATGGCGCAGCTCTGGCGATGGCGATGATGATGACGCGAAAGGCAGCTGAGCTTGAGGGACCTTAATATAGACAAGCACAAGACATGCCCCAAAAGACCCCCGACAAGACCTTCCCTGGGTCCCCGCCCCAATCCGAGCTAAAGTGCCATCGAATTTCAATTCAATTTGCGAGGCGAGGCATTCGCTAAGGGTGCGAAAAAATTTCTATAGCATATTTTCGAGCGCCGCGTTTGACTTGAATGGAGAGGAGGAGGCAATGGAGGAGGAGGACCTTCGAACGCGGAGGCGTGGTCCAGTGTATGAGTAATATTTGTGCAAAAGGGTTGCCCAGAATCGCTGATATTGATAGTCGCGAGCAGAAGAATAAGTAAGTCCGCTTTGAAGGATTTAGGGTTTCTGTCCCGGCTTTCTTAACACCAGAATTCCTCTCCTCTTCGCCTGTTTCTCTTTATTATATCACGTTCTCAACATAAATGCGTTAAGTGGGGACTTGGGCCATGGGTGGTGCTTGGAGGCGTATTTGAAAAGCGCTTAAATTCAGTTGAGCGTTTTTTCTTATTTATTTATTTTCTTGAACACAAAAAAATAAGTCTTAAGAATTGGGTACATCCTCTCGAATGTGATATGCGTGTGTGCGGGCTTTTCTCTTTGTCGGCTTAAAGCCATATGAGCCCTCCGGGCTTTCAATCGTGTTACTCTGGCAGCAATTTTGATGGCACTTGGGCCTGGTTTTAAGATATACTCCTCCCTGCTCATATTGGCAGGACTTATCCTTAGTTTATATTATTAGCTGGCAAAGTGCGACCATGATTGAAAGGATTTCACATGAGATCGAGCTTGCCGGTAGGAAAAATACAAAATATAGAAGAGAAAATTTTGTACATTCGGTTTTAATGTTTGAGTTGAAAACTTTTAAATTTAAATAAGTGAAATTAGGGATACATATGTATTAATAAAAGTTTCCTAACTTCTAAGTGATTAATTGATCAATAATTAAGGAAAAAAACACATTAAAAGAAGTAAAAATAGTGTTGGAGTATTAAAGATATTTAAATTCACATTTTAATATTTAAAAGCAACCTTTTTTTTACCCAACAAAACTATTTTGGCCATAATTTGTAGCCGCAATCAGTCGGACTTGGCCATTGCACATTGGGCCAGCGAGCCCATTAAATGTAAAATACTTATTTAAATTCATTTTAAATGCATTGTAATTTTTTACTTGTTAATATTACGGTTAAGTGTTAAAAAAATGAATTAAAAACATATATTGAATTTAATGAGTGCTAGCATTATTTATTACCGTAGAAGTATCAATAA
>VNJQ01001594.1:0-24679 GCA_008042515.1 Drosophila truncata | reverse complement strand
TGTCCGTCTGTCCGTCTGTCTGTCCGTTTCTACGCTAACTAGTCCCTCAGTTTTAAAGCTATCTGAATGAAACTTTGCAGTTAGTCTTCTATATACTCTCACTCGTAAATATGTCGGAACGGGCCGGATCGGACAACTATATCATATAGCTGCCATAGGAACGATCGGTAAAACTTTCGGAAAAAAATTATAACTTTGTCAGTTTTCAACAAAACTCCACCAAATTTGATATTTGGCCATTAATTATTAATTTAAAATTTCGGTTTTAATTTCATGAAAATCGGACGACTATATCCTATAGCTCTCATAGGAACAATCAGAAAAATAATAAAAAAAAATCATAACTTCGCTGTTTCTTAACATATTTTCATCAAATTTGAGATTTGGCCACTTAATATTCTTTCAGAATTTTTGTTTTAATTTCATGAAAATCGGCCGACTATATCCTATAGCTGCCATAGGAACAATCAGGAAAATAATAGAAAATATCCTAACTTCGCTGTTTCTCAACATATTTTCATCAAATTTGAGATTTGGCCACTTAATATTGTTTGGGAATCTTAGTTTTAATTTCATGAAAATTAGACAACTATATCCTATAGCTGCCATAGGAACAATCAGGGTAATAATAAAAAATTCAGAGTTTCGCTATTTCTCAAAATATTTTAATCAAATTTGGGAATTGACCACTTATTATTATTTCAGAATTTCGACTTTAATTTTATAGTTCAATTGCAATCTGCAAGGGTATATAAACTTCGGCGAACCGAAGTTAGCTTCCTTTCTTGTTTAATTTAAAGTGACCAGAAAATTCAACTTAAGAGCAACCCTCTAAAGCTTTTTATTAAATTCTAATTCTACTTCTAATCTAAAGTTCCACTTTAGATAATAATTAAATATGTGACAAATTCTGATGAGTATATAGAGCAGAGCAGAACGAATGCGTAACTGGTTCTTTATTTATTTTATTAAAGCTGCCTCCTGCTCCCTTCTCAGTTCTTCGGACTTTAGAAGAAGCCCAAGCTGTCAAAGGCAAGGCAACAATGTGAACCATAAGCCGAACACAAATATAAATGAAATCGTGCGTAAAATGCGAACAAAAGGGGACCAGTTTGTCGTTCCGTCTGCAGAAAAGATATTGCAAAAAACAAAAAAAAAACAAAAGTCAATACGAGTACGAGTATGTGCATATGAATATGAAAATTGATGTATGAGAAAATTGCGAGGGACACGCAAAGTATTTTGTATTGCCGGGCTGAGTGATTGGGGCCGGGGGGGAAATTGAGGACTTTCGAATTGGGATTCTGGCTCTGATTGAAGGCAGGGGCATTTGTAAGGAGCAGCAGCATGGCAGGTCTGGGAATCCTGACGAAATGAGCTTTGATTTTGGCAAAGAGAAAGGGGACACGGCAGGAAAATGAAGCAGTAATACAATTTTGACTGCCTTTCGCAACTTTCCGGTCCCTCTGCATGGCAGGCACTTTGGGTGCTCCCTAATTTTCCATTCGTTTCTTATTTTTAGCTGCTTTGCATAACTAATTGTTGCTGGCAGTGGCAGGAATGTCGAATTGGAGGCATAATCGCAGGACTCCCTTATCCAATTGCATATGTTCAATTTCGACATATGTATTATTGAGTAATTTGCATACTGACTTGAGGCAAACATTATTTTTCAGCTGCTTGAATAATTTGCATTCAGTTTAAGACGTTTTCAAGCTTGAGCATATTTATTTTGAATGTTTATTCAAAACTTATGCTTAAATAAGTTTTCAAGTTATGCTTGAGTGGCTTATAGTTACTACTAATTAAGGGGAAGGGGTATATCGAATATAAAAATGTGTATAAACAAGTCAATTTATTTACAAATTAAGTGTATCCTGAAGGACTATAGTTTTCACCGCTATCCTATACCAAATAAAATATTAAATATTACAGGGTTTCACCTTGTCGGGACATTCCCTTTTTTCACGCTCTCTCTTGAAATTTTACATTATTATCCAGCATACTTTTTAATTCAACAATCGCATGAACAAAATCAACAACTTTAAGCAGTTGTTCTTTCGCAACTTCAACAGTTTCACTCATTTCGTTTGGAAAAACATTCTCCTAGCTGGCATGTCACTTGCAAATTTGGTGCCACTTTCGCAGATGAAAATTTTAATTAAAATTGGCGGCGCCAATTTTTGGGGCAGACTCGTTTTTATTTTTTTGTGCATACCATAGCAAATTGTCACATAATTTTTCCACTGTTATTTAAAATGCATTTCCTAGTAAATGATGTGCAGCATTTTAATTAGCTCTCTTTCCCAAGCAAAACTAATTCAATTTGCACTTGCCAAGCAGGCGGAAGCAGTCGAGGGCCGGGGTGGCATGGGAAGCTCTAACATGAATTTTTGGCGGTATTTTTTATTTTTTCAATTTTATTCTTTTTTTTCTCAGACTTGAGAGCAAGTCAGGACGGTTGCTTCCTCGCCTGGTTGAAACGACTTAACGACTTCTGCTGCCTGGCATACAAATTAGTTTGTTTTTTTTTTTTGGCAAGAGAACCAGGCAGGGAGACGTTGAGCAAAGGAAATTTTGCCTGAACGTCTTTTTATTTTATTTAACTTTTTCCTTCGGTTAACCGAAAAAATTAAAACATCATCATTTGGTGCACTCAGCCAAAAAGTCAACTCCACTCCGAGTCAAGTCAAGTCAACTCGACTCAACTCGATCCATCTCGACGCTCCTCAGCCCAGTTCAGTTCAGTTCAGTTCGGTTTGGGTCGGTTCGGTTGAGGTCTCTGGGCGGCGTGTCTGTTGAATTTCAATTTCGCTGGCCTGTCACCCGAAAAGGCCGTCCTGGTCGGAGTTCATATGAAAAACATTACGCATACGCACGGTTGCACAATTTTAAATGGCACGCGCACCACAAGCCGGCAACAAATTTTCGCCGCCGAGCAAAATCAAACCGAGTTAAGATTTTTCTTTATCTTTTCTGTTTGACTAACCAGCCGTGTTCTCTGAGCGGCGGATTAGTTAACTACTTGACATCCCACCCCTGGGCCAGCCTTTGAATCAAAGTTTTCCCCGGAGAGAGAGAGACGGAGGAGGGAGACTGTGTCTCATGTGGCGACGCACCTGAGAGGATGCATAGCATAGAGCTTGTTGTTCTCCGCGTGACTCGGGTTGTTCAGGTGATTCGCAAATAATCAAGAAAGTTTTCGTATTAATTTAAGAAAAGCACCTGCCAAGGCGTTGTCTCAATTGACCTCAATTTATTCAGGCCACGTTGGCTTCTCTCGTCTTGTCTAGGAAACTCAAAATTTGTCATGGATTTGCGAGTGAATATTGTGCTTGGTTGTTAGAAGATCACAGAAGCAGGAGTTTCGTTATAAAAAAGGATTTTATTCGTAAAAATGATTTCATTTTTGATTTTAATATAAAATTTATAAGAAGAAATGCAGTTTTATCTTATAAAAGTTTTGTTTTCAATTCAAGAAGTATGCGAGAAGTCCGAATTCATGTTATCATATTAATAAAAGTGCAATTATTTTTTAAAATAGAATCGGATATTGGACATTAAATATTTGATTACATGTGTATTCACTTTTTGCCTATCCGTAGTCAGTATTTTTAAATTCGCCCATCGCTTGCTTTCCCTTTTGTTGGCATCTGCATATTTCCTTTCTCGGCTTGCACTAAAAACTTCGATGCATCCAAACAGGCTCAGTATCTCAATCAAAATCAATTAACGCCCCGAAACGTTGAGCTAGCGATTGTAGCCATTTCATTTCCTCCCAGACACACACACAGATAACACCCGGCTGCCGGTTGCCCGGCTGCCCGGCTGTCATGTGTTTCCCCGGGCAACAAAGCGCCCGGCATCAAGTCCTCCAAATGAAGCCAGAAAGCGACACAAAACAAAAAGTGGCACGGCAGGATCGGCGAGGAGTCGGCAAATTGGGTAGGAAAAAAAATGGGCTGGCGGCGGCGGGAAAACCCTTTTGTCAACATAAATGAAATGCGCCCACAATTTCAAGTTTGGCGACGGCCCAGTCCCACTCCGAACCCACTCCGGTCTCTCCTTGCCACCTCCTAAAGTGTAAAATGAATGAAAAGCGAAAAGCACAATAACAACAGCGGCTGCGAAGAGTGGTTAAAGGTTGGTTAGGGTTTTCGATGGGGTTTTCGGGTGGGTCGCCATACAAAAGAAATGACATTCGAGTGCAGTGCAGTGCAAAAAATGACATAAGAATGCATTAAAAGCGCGCGTCAACGTTGACTGACTGTGGAGTGCGGCAAAGAGACAAGGACAGGGACAAGAACAGGAACAAGGGACAGGAGCAGGGACAGGAGCAGGGACAGGAGCAGGGACAGGGAGAGACAGGGAAGAGAGCGCATCCAGAAACTCCGAGGAAATGCTTTTCCAACAATGCAGCAGACGAGACGGCGTCAAGTTGACTTCCACATCACAACCTCGACTCCCAGAGGAGACATCCCCATTCCCCATTCCCCATTCCACATTCCTCATTTCTCCGATCCCGATCCCCGAAGGACGAAAACACTGCTCGCACAAAATGACAAACAGTCATACTGATTGAATAATGGTCGTAAATCGCATTGGTGACATTGCTCCAGGTGCTTTGGCGGAGGAGCATTGGAATATTCAGCGGAGTGCACAATGTTTCTGAGAAGGAGAACTTGTTTTTGGCTTTCAAAAAAAAAGGCTACAAGTTCAAATGAAAAGTAAAGGGAAAGTAGTATGTATTACGTGACAATACAGTTTATGGGTTTGAATAGAAAAATGAAATTCAAAAGAGAAACTGTAATATTCAAGGGAAATAAACTGGATTTAATAAATATGTATTACCTTAAAATTTATAAATGCTATAAAGTGTATCACTTTATGTGTAATTTATTTATAATTATAAGAGTAAGTTTTATAAAGAGTATGTTTTATTAGATTTTAGGTCTTAGTGCTGGGTATCTTTTATTCGGCTTTAGAATGTATTGATTTTTTATCATTTTTCCAAAGGTTGGGGAAAAAGCTTTAATTTTTTTTATACCAACTGCGATTTATATGAAACTTGCGCGCTAGCTCGCAAATGGATTAGAGCCGTGAGATGGTTGACAGTTTTTTTTCCGAAAGCGCGAATGGAATCGGTTGGCATTTTTGCAACGGGGACATGTTGATGTTAAATTGATTGGTGGCAATAGGATTAGACCGACACACCGTCTCCATTACGAATCGCTGTCGCCCAAAGTTGCTCGAATCTCGTTGGACAGTCACAGAACAGGCCATTCGAAAGAGTTAAAAAACAAAAGCACATTGAAGCGATCAAAGAATAAAAAATAATACAATTTACAACAAAATTATTAATGGTTATTTTATGTATAAACTCATTTTCATATTATTAAATTCTTGCCATCTGCATGACACCCTTAAAATAATTGTCTCTGCTCTTCGAACCCATTAATATTTCCGTGTCCCCCTCAAACCCCTTCCATGACATCATTCATCACTATTAATTTCACTCTGCTTGCCATAACCTAAACTTTACTTTCGCGCAATTTAATTTTAGAATTCCTAATGGTCATCAAACCATTAGCACCCTAACCCCGACTTGAGGAAGCACCCTCCCCGAATGCCATCCCATCAGGAGGGGGGCTAAATTAAAATGCATTTTATGCACTCGCACACACTCCACACACCACGTCATTTCCTCAGACCCCTTGGCAATTTGTCTATAAATAAATGTCTTTATATGAATAGACATCACATCCTGTGGCCTTTCCTTTCCCTTAAATCAAGGCATTCCACCCCCTCAATGTCAACGAGAAAGGAAGCCAAATCAATAGCCACAAATTTTGACATTTGTCCAACGACCCCGAGGAAACTTTTCCTCTTTCCCAGCTAAATTTGCAATTTTATGAGAAACTCAAATCGCTGTGCCTCTCCCCCCAGGACGGAATTAATACATTAGACATTTAAGACCCCCAGCTCGGGCGAGACTAACCCCCAAAGAGCAAATTGCGGGCACAGAGAGATCGAATGTTGCACATAATTCGGCCCAAAGTATTTTCAACGCGTGCCGGCTTAGCGCAGGGGATCAAGAAAGTTAAATCGTAACGGCGACGACAATCAATTGATTTATACAAGACTGCGGGGGTGGGCGACTCTTTGATATTTATTTGGTAAATATTTGGTGTTTCCTCTGCCGCTGCAAGGAACATCGCTTCATGACCCGGATATTGGCTTAGTGCTGCTGAACTTCCTTGACTTTATTTCCACTCCATCCGACCCGGCATTCCCACTTAATTGCCCCGGGCAGTTAGGCTTTAAACATTTGCTTTATTAAGACAATTTTTATGTTTTCATCTTTTATTTTAACGTGTTGTTTACGTCAGACATTTTTCCGGTTTCCCGCTGTGCCTCGTTCTCTCCTCTGACCTTTACGATTGCTCTTTTTTTTACAATATAATCGAATTTTGTTTGACGTAAGCCGCTTTCTGCGGTTCAGCCAAAATGCTGGACCAGTTTATGGTTGAAAAGTCATTGCGAAAGCGGCCCGAAAATTCTAAAAGGATTAGAGCTTGTTTACCAAATATTTGCGGGATGCGTTCTATCCTTCACGAGCTAAGTGATAAAATAGAGGATGTGATGGAACAGAGTTTTTGTGTTGCAAGTCTGCTGATATGACCAAGAATTTTATTTAATTTTATTTATATTTATATATGTAACCAAAAATTTTAATATACAAAAATTATTTCCGAAACCTTATAAAAATATTTAAGTTCCAAATTTCTTAAGCAAAATTCCTCAGCAAATTGTATTTGCCCCACTGTTTTTTATAATCTTCAGCTCACTCTTCTACTACAACCTTTTGCCATTTTTCGTTGGTTATTTAAAAAATGTCTTATCACTTGCTTATCATTTATCTTTATTATGGCATAAGACCCTCAACAAACACGGCTTCATTTACTTTTCAACAAGGACACAAAAAATGTAAAAAGTAAATAAAGAAAAGGAGAGCCGAAAACCTCAATGAAAGGCAACTTCCGTGTGCGTAGCCTTTTCCTTCCTGTCTTCCTGTCTTCCTGGCCCATTGTCATTGAAACTTTGTGTTTTGTTTGCGGGGAAATTTGAAAAAGGCATACCGATGAAGGACCAAGAAAAGAATCAACCGAAACAAGTTTGTTATTTAGCTTTAGCACCTAGTGCTCCCTTACGTCCGGGAAAAAGGCAAGACGGAAGCGGGCTAAACGGCTTTTGGGAGTAAATACCTCGAGAGGGTGAGAAGAAGCCCCAGCAGTCTTGGTCCTTTATGAGCAGACACAGACTGGTTGGGAGCTCAATCTTCACTAATTGATTGCCATTAGGCGGTGGCTTTTTTGCTCCTCTGCTCCTGCGATCGAACTCCAATCGCATTGGGCTGAACTAGTTGGCCCACAAAGGGACGTGGGTAAAAAAGCAGTCAAATAGGCAAACAAACCACGAGAGCGAGGACTCAATGGCACATAAAAAAGCGATTTTAAGGCAGTCGTCTTTGAGCTCGCTTTGACAAAAGACAGTCCCATCCCCCGTGTCCACCTTTGTCCTGGATCTCGGTCCTTCGGCCTATGCAAACATATTGAACTTCCGCTTGTGTGGACTCCTCGGACATTGGGTTTTACTTAAGGTTTGCTCTTCGGATTGGCACGGAGAGCGGAGGTCGCCATTGTTGCCACTATTTACCGAGGGCCGGCGAAATATTTATTATGCCATCAAACAAAAGGCATGCGATCCACTCAAAGAGCCACTCTTTTCTCGTGAAGCACCCGCACACAAAGGATGCAGTGGCATCCTTTAAGCATAAATTTTGTCTTCCTATGACTGCGTCAAGGTGGCTTTGGACTTTCTAATGTACTACCTAGTGCCATTGGGGTTTGGGAAACGACTGAAATATACATATATCCCAGAAACGATAAGATTTATCCATGTTTTCCTCCCTGTTTAGCAGAATGTTTTAAGAAACTAAAGAAATCAATATTTTAATACATAAAATTAAAAAAGAGTATTCACAGACCAGAGTTCATTCGATGTATAAATCCTTGAGAGAACTCAGTTCACTTCTAGTAGATTTTCCTTGGTGTCCCAGCTCGCATATCAAATAGCAATAGCCCACGGCTTCTTTAATAACTTTGGGCAAAATATTTAAGGCTGACAAATATTTAAAATATTTCTTTACTTTTATTAGAAAGGTTCTTTATGCTCCAGTTTGGTTATTAACGGGGGTCTTTGTAATCAAACTGCATGAGCAGTTGGCCATTAGGCGTAATTCAATATTCCATTCAAGCTGGCCGCAGAAAAAGAGAGGGGATAGGATGTGTGGGGAAAAGTCAGGGAACAATGGTTGTGTCCAGTTTGGAGCACAGAGCGAACAAAGGACAACATGCGAGGGTCAGACAATTACGGCTGCTCTAATATTTGCTAAAAGGTTGCAAAATTCCTTTCCCTACTTTTTGCTTTCACTTTTTTTAGCGTAACATGAACCCGATGCTTTCTTGCCGTAATGGCCACGTTCTGCGATATTAACTCTAGACGGGCATATTTTCAATGATATTAATTTCCCCTTTCACGAAGGCTAACTAGGTAGCTAATAAACCTTCTAACTAGACTTTCTTTATGCCACATTTTATGGCTTATAAGTGAACGATGGAACTAACTATATAGTTAACTATAACTAACTATTAACTATTAACTAACTATATAGTTGTAGTACAAAATCAATATTTAATTGACTTCGTCGATATGAAATTTGTGCTTCGGATTAAAATTAAATCGGCATTTATTTCACAGTTCATACTGAGTGCAAATAAACCTGCCTAATCTTACTTTTTGGTACCAAAAATGAGAGTAATAATTTCTGAATCGCTTTATTATAGTGCTTCGACTATAGAGAACTTTAAACTTACACTTCCTTCGTGAATATAATTAATTATAATTATATTGAATTATATTGCCTTTTCAGCTTTTGTTGACAAACATCTTTTTACTATTATTTAATTTTGTAATTAAAAAGGTACAGATATATTCAAAGTATCTTGAAATATTTATAATAATTGCAAAGAAGCTGATTGAATATAATTTCTCGTTATTAGTTTACTTATTTTAATTTCTAACATCATACTTTTCCTTTGGAAGGGTATTCCGAACACGGAAGAAGAGCGTTGATGTCGAAATTTGAATGCAATGTTTGCATAAATTAAGCACCAGAGAGAACAACTGTTCGAGCGTGCATAATACAAATGAATTCGATTTGTGAAACAATAAAGCTCAATGACGGCGCCGCCACTCTCGCTGATGGCCAATAATGACGATGGCGGTGGCTATGCGCCGATGTCAAATCAAATAACATCACGTATACGCGGGGCTGTGCAACCAGTGCAAACTACTTATTTGCCTACTCCGAACGTGACAAATAATGCACCGAAATTTCCATTTCCATTGTCGCTTTGGGCCGGGAGACCGGAAAGAGTTGATATCCAGGCCTAATGCCTCACGTATCCATCTCCATATGCAGGCCGAGACTTCCCTCTTTGGGCCCTGATAAAGTTTCCCCCATAATCCCCATTAAGACAATGACAGTCTCAAAAGTTACTTCCCTGGCATGAACGTACCATAAGTGCCGAAATAGGCCCGAGTATATTTATTTTATTGTACACCAGAAACTCGCAAACTGGTGATGAGAGTTCGCCAAATTATTGTCATTAGTTTTCTGAATGGGAAAGGCCACGCCCAGGCCGCCCCGTTTCGCATGTGTGGAGGATGCGATGAGCTTGTTAGGTCAGAATGGCCCGGGGAAGCGGGGTCTGCTTCCTGTTTGGTGTGGTATTTGCCAGTTAATTAGGCGATTCGGCTGGGACTCGGTCCCAGGGCTGGTGGCATCTTGCCATCTGCCGATATCTGTTTTAGTTGTGTTTTTGGCCAAAGTTTTGGGGCTAATGTCAAACATAAACAACTAGTGATGGAGGTGATTTCTGTATCGACTTTTATGAGACTTTAATGATGATGTTGGCGTGTATAGTTAAAGCCAAATACTAAATATTGGAATTTAAAATAAATAATGTTCAAGTGTTTAAGTTTATTAATTGAATTTTGGGTTGGAAATCAAATTACAAAGTTATTTCTTTCATTTCCGGTTTGTGCCAAACCTTGCTAATTAACTGTCCATGCCCAGGGAATTGAAACAAAAACTCGTCGGGCTTATTAACACCATTTCCTATCCGCGCCCTGGATCGACATCCGAAGGATGCACCGTGTCCTGTCATTTCATGGCTGTGTGAACTTGAAAGTTGCTCCCAGCTCCCAGCTCCCCCTCGTGTCACACTTTTTGCCTCTATGTCACTCGCTCACGCACAGTTTATTTTCAATTTGCTCCTATGAAAGGAGCAAAAAGGCGTTAAAAATTGATTTGCACGCTTCTGTGGCATCAGGCTTCGGGCTCAGAATGTTAATCACTACGTTAATTAATTGGTAAATTGTGTTTGAAGCTTAAATTATATCACCATCGTTGCAGGGCTGGAAATAACACAGTGTTGTCTATAAATGTGATAATACGTAATGAAATAAAGGATTAAGCTGGGTTTTATTGCAGGGAATTTACAAGCGGTTGGTTGGTAAAGAGGGCCAAATTATCACAATTTATATTTATTTACTACAAAAAAGGATTACGGGAAGGGGGTGGAGTCTTTAACATGTAATGCTCGCTCTTTAAAAAGGGCTTATATTTTAATTATATTAGAATCATTTAATCTTCGGCTTGTAAAATATCTCACCAAAAAGTCCTCAATGATATTGGTATCTGTCCTAACTATTTAATGTACTGTGAGAGACCTTCTTGCTCCTTCTTAAAATTTCATTCGTTATGTTCCCTCTGTGCCAATTTCAATTAGGAGAAGCTCTTTTTCGATGCCAGGCAGTCACTTTATTCCAAATATGAGGCAGCCAGCAAATATTTCCTTAGCATATTGGTCAAACAGCAATTTGCTTCAATTAACTGCCACTACGAGGCCGAGATATAGACGCACAAATGGCTTCATTTGTCTGCACTTAATTAGTCAGTTGGCAAACGGTATTGCAATATTCAATAAATAGTGTGCCGGGCCCAATGACAGATGGCTGATTGGACAGTGCTGCCGGGCGGAGACAATGCCGACTTCCAATTAAAAGAGTCGCATTTTTTGCGCAATTAATTTTCAATTAAAGTTGGCACGAAAGTTTTTTCCCCCTCCGGCTGGCTGAGTGCTTTTGGAAGGAAACGGAAACGTCACAATTACATAAGTAAACAAACACTCTTCAAGTAGCTGTGCAGCTCTTGGAACAATGTGCTACAATTTAGCATCGCCTTTGAGCTATGTCCTTAGTACTCACTCGGTACTGGGTACAGACAGAACCACACTTGGGATTTCTAGTTAAACATCTTTTAATGTAATTCATAATTAAATAAGGAAGTTGCATTTAAGAATTCTTACAAACCTCGCCTAGCAGCTTCTAATTCCAGATTATCCATCTTAAACTCTACAAATTAATATGATAAAATTATATTAAAATACACAGATTTTTCTCCCTGTTTACCCAACACTCAGTGCGCATCGCGTGCCACGCCCGTGGGCGTAATAAACACTTGACCCATAAAACTCACAAGTATGTGCTCCACTCGCTCCTCCCCGAGTGCAATGAAGTCCAAGTGAAGTGCGCACGTGTGGGGGGATGGAGCTGGGTTTCTGGCTATGCTATGCTAATTTGGCCATTTGTTTTTGGCCTCTCTGACGCTGACGGTGACGGAGATGTCGATGTGGGCTGACTGGCTTAGAAGCTGGGGAATGGGTCCGCTAGGTACTTGCTTTGTGCTCCACCGCTCCGCAGATTACGCGAACGCTTAACTTTCTCGTTTTGCAATTAAAACACAGAATCAGAGAGAGAGAGAGAGAGAGAGAGGGGGTTCTCCTCGAATGCCGTGCAAAATGTTTTCTCATTTATTTTCAATTTCATTTAACTTTTTTCCGCCCGGCCATTTGCCCGATGTCACCGTGCAGTGAGCAAGGAGCAATGTGCAATTGCGAGCGGCAGGACAAAACTTATAATTGGTTTTAGTGCTTATTTATGCCGCATTTCTTTCAAAACGAATACTCTCCTCCAGCGGGCAGTAGTAATTTATAAGATATCAGTTGTAGCTTCTGCGATAAATGTTTATATTGAAGCTACATTTAAACTCTTCAGAACGAGGGTCTGCCGAAAAGAATTTTTTAAATATTAAATAAATGCCAACTATGCCTTCTTCCTACACTTTGGAAATCCAGTTCAGAGCAACTGAGGTTTCTTGGCTCCTTCTTACCAAATGAAAGGCATTTATTATGGAATGGTAAGGGCATGTAATATTCCTCGCTTATTTAGCTCAACATTGCTTTCTCATCCCCCGGACACACTAAATGCAATTACAGCATAAATCTCTGTCATTAGACCATGTTTGTAGCTCTCCGGCCGGGCCGAGAACGGGAGTCGATGTCCGGTCACCTCCAACCCTGCGACGGACTCTTACCAAAACCCACCGAGTTGAACCGTCCAGATTGCGGTTGGTGCTGCATTCACGGCGTATGAGTTATGTTTGCTTTCGCTCTGTGCTAAAGTTGCATACAATGCTGAATATTTAATAAAAAACACGGACAGCAGTTTAAGAGCTAAGCCTTACACAATGGCGAGCGTGAGTAAGGGGTGTGGATCGCAAAGGATTCCCCTTTGCACTTTTTACATTTCAGGCACGCTCCCGTACTAAAACATGTGGCTCGATGTTTTATTAACTCGACGCTAAGTCCCCTCGAAACACAGCGGAAATCTCAGCTGTCAATACTTGCAAATATTAATCAGAGCAACCCCGGCCCCGTTACCACACTCACTCAGACCCGCAAATATGCGGGGTATTATGCGATAGGCACATGGGAGGCATATTAAAAAAAAGACGGAAGTCCTCAGGCGGTGACAGGACAGAGACACAGAGACGCTCACATCAATCTGCCGCAGAAGGAATACTTCATTGACAGGTGTCGATTAAGAATTTAGTATTATTTTTGCCCGTCCGCAAAGCATATAAAAAATTTATTACACGCACAAAAACACACAACCGTGTCGCATTTGCAGACACATCCCGTCCTCTCCCCTCCGCGTTGGCCAACCGTGCAGCAGGGACCTTCGATTGGCAGTTGGAAGTGCGCTTATGTCGTGACATGTAAAATAAATCAAGCAGGGGACAACCTCCTCGCCTTCTTGACAGGAGCTGAAAAACGGAAAGATCGGAGCCAAGATTTTCGAGGGAGGACATCAACGCGCCAGACTGCGCAGTACCAGATGAGACCCAAGGTTCAGAAAATTCAAAGTATGCAAATGTATATTTTAATGATTGTATGTATAATATTAATTTACAATTTATAAGTGTAAGTTTACTCTGGGCAGTTCCTACAAGAGCTAATGTTATCCTCAATAAAAGCCCTAAGAAGTTTCGATAATAGGTTGACTGCCATCACACGTGTCGTACATTTTGAGGAACGCTCGCTTGCACCTCGTGTTCTGCTAATTAGACCCACAAGGTGCGTCATGTTGCCGAAGTTTACAGTTACTCCGCTCCCACTGTCGCCCTGACAGATTTTGGAATTGTTCTTGAGAATCACTTGGAAATCTCCTTTGGGGTTTCTGGGTTCCAAAATTCGGCCTTCAACATACGACAAGAATCTATCACTTTCCCATGCTATCACCGAGGCAGTTTTTTCGGTCAGGTCTATGGATGCGTAATCAGGTGGCAGACAGACAATTTTCCGACTTTGGAAATAGTCCAACCGTTTTTCTAAGATAATAAGACCAACATCGTTATCGAAGGTATTGTTATCGTAACCCCTGAAAGAAAAGACATGCAGAAGTATGAATGTTAAATTTTCTGTAGGATAAACTTACGGATATATAAATATGCTTTTAATTTTAAACCGTTCAGCTGAGTCCGATAGGTTTCCAGTGCTTCCAACCAGAACTTTTTTCAGTTTGTTTTTATATGGAAAAATACAATGGGCTGAAGTCAACACAATATCCAGACGGATCAGATTTCCAGTGCACTGGATCTCGAATTGTTTGGTAGTCCTGTTTTTTAGAAAAATAGGTACAGCCCAGGGGGCATTCATGGCGTTCGTAGGTTGTCCGTTCTTAATAAAAGGCCTGTAAGTAACGTTCTGGTGGGAATTGCAATCAAATTTGCAAATTTCTTCCTGTTGTCGGCATATCTTTTTAAGGCCGTCCCACGTCCCATCCTCGAGACACTTCACAGAGACCGGGGCGGAGTCGTGATTGCGAATAAATCCTGGGTAGCATGTAAATTTCGCAATTGTGCCCGGAATCAGTGATGCTTGATCTGTGCAAGTGACCCTAGGGCCATGGTCGCTGATATAGCATTCTGGTTGTAATGTATACATTCCGTTGATCTCCTCTTGTGGGCAAAGTTCTGGAAGGTTTTAATATTTAAAGTTGGAATATAAACTGAAGGGAAATAGGGAATAAAGGGAATTTTAATTCAAATTAATACATACTAACGCAACGAGGATTAATGTCATTCTCCAACCATTGCTTATTTTCCAGGCATGAGATTAGGGATAATTGGTAAGGCAGCAATTTGTATCCTTCGTAGCATTCGAAACTCACTCTTAAACCTCTGAGTGGCGGATAAACAGCTTCATTTTCAGAGTTCCGAATGAGCATGGTCTCGTTGTTGTAATATTTAATTGGACAGCCGTTAACGCCATTTGTGTCTGGATTGCCGTTGTTCGGACTGGGCTTGCAGGCTGGGAACTCATGGTGCCATGTGCCGTTGTTCATGCAAACATTCCACGAGGTCTGATCGGAGTTCGGGCAGGTAACCTCAGCCGGCTGGTTGGCGTAAACGAAACGCTCGAAATTCTTCACAATGAACCTCGTTTTTGTGGTGAACTTGCGATCCGTCGGTTCGATACAGATCTTCGGCTCGGCCCTGACCCAGTTTCTGACCTCTCTGCCCTTGCAGACGGAGGGTAGCTCATCGGTGCCATCCAGGCAATGCATATGATTATCGCACAGCCATCTTTCATCGATCAGAATTCCATTGCTGCACCGAAAGCAATCTGCATCGCATCCTTGCATGCACATCTCCAAGGACTCATCCAGGCCGTTGCTGCAGTTGATCTCATTATTGCACGTCTTGGACTCTGGCACGCACTCTCCTGGAAGACACTCAATTTCAGTCCTGTGGAGCAATTTATGGTTTACATTTTTCAAATTTGTTTTTAGTTCCTACTTACTTTTGGCATTTTCCTCGATATTTGGCTCGCCAATTTGTGTTTTCTGTACATATTTGTGGTAGTTCATCAGATCCATCGAGGCAATCAACGTCACCGTTGCAAAACATCGGTGATCCCACCTCTGCCCCGTTGGCACAGTGGGTATCCTCATACTCTGGTTCTGGGCCCTTGCATACAGTGAAGAACTCATCGCTGCCGTTCGGACAATCGGGTTTTCTATCGCATCTATAATCTTGTGGTATACAGGTGTCATTTTCCACACACAGGAACTGATCATATTTGCATTCTGTGGAAAAAACTAAACCAGCAGCTAATATCAAAACCAAAACAGCCACCACTGAGTTCGAAACGAGGGCGCGAGAAGACATTGTTGCTGAGTGAAAGCCTACGCTCTACTAAACGCTGCTGATAAAATGTTGAACTTTATATAAAACATTTTGCATTTTTCATATAAAGAAGATAAGAAAATAATGGGCGGGTTTCTGCAACCAATAAATTCTAATTAATTGATATTTGTACCCCTAAATACGCCCAACCTACCTAATTCATATAAATTTATCTAAAAAGTCTTCCCATTGACAAAAGTTTGAGCAGGAATTTATTTATTTTTTTGTCTCGTTTCTATTTTTTAAAATTTAATTTGATTTTAATCCTCTTCCTTTAAAGCACCAACTAATCAATCTTCTTGGTATATAAAGCTCCAAAAGCGAATAATTCCAAAAGTCATATATATTTTGATTCGCCAATAAAATACTTCATTAGAAAAATACCGAAATTAGAAAGACTTTTTTAATTATTATAGTTCGTTTTCTGTTTAAGCGTTGCTGTAATCGACGTCAAATGAGACCCTTGGTTCCAATTATAAACACAAACAGCAGTATGTAAACTTCGAGAAATTCGCCTACTTTCTTTCTTTCTTGTTGTTTTATAAATAAACTTAGCTTTCAAAATTTACCTATACATATTATATTTATAGTTTTACATTCACAGCTTTGTATTTTCCTCAATATTTAACAATAATTTATATGACAGCTATATGATATGTATATTCTGTGGATTTTGCATAAAACTAAAACCAAAATGCAAATATAGTAAAAACTTGTACTTTTATTTATTTTTTTTTCTAAAAATATAAATTATAATCTATTACCTATTAATTAAACTTCTCAAATTTTGTTGGCCTGTGCAATCACTACTTGCTTTTATATAAACAAAAGCAACGTAGATCAAATTTTGAAGTGAAATATTTAGAATGTTCACAAATTTATATATTACTACAAGGGTTAATCCACGAACTTAATATGAAATATAATATTTAAAATTATTAAATTTAGTATTTTTTATTGGTGAGTAGAAAATACCATAATAGTATATTTATTTTATTTGTTAATGTTAGTGCACGTCCAGAAAGAATTTCATTCATTTCATTTAAATTGTTTAAGTTTTCCATAAATAATCCGTCAATTGTTAAAATTCACAATAATATTAAATGTATGTTTTTAATCGTAAGGAAATAAATATTAAAATTTGCTAATTGTCTTTGTGTATTACCTTCAGCTAGCAATGTCTCTAGCGAAACTGTGATCGGTCAAAAAATGGGTCATTGAACAGGAAATAGGAACCTGACGACCAAGGAAGGGAGGGCAAAGCCGCCTCATAACCATCGGAAGAGAGCCAATTAATTGTTTAATATGTTCACCAGTCTTGGTGTTAGTGTATGTGTTTTATTAGGTTACTGATTTTTTTCGTCGTAGCTCGCATTTAATTGTAAACTTTACGTTTATATGACAAGGTGTAGCATTTTCCAATTCGTTACAGCTCGCAGGCGGGGAACTCGTGGTGCCATGTACCGTTGTTTATGCATACATTCCACGAGGTCTGATCGGAGTTCGGGCAGGTAACCTCAGCCGGCTGGTTGGCGTAAACGAAACGCTTGGAGTTCTTCACTATGAACCTCGTTTTTGTGGTGAACTTGCGATTCGTCGGCTCGATACAGATCTTCGGCTGGACCCTTACCCAGTTTCTGACCTTTCTGCCCTCGCAGACGGAGGGTAGCTCATCGGTGCCATCCAGGCAATGTATATGATTATCGCACAACCATCTTTCATCGATCAGAAGTCCATTGCTGCACCGAAAGCAACCTGCATCGCATTCTTGCACGCACATCTCCAAGGACTCATCTAGGCCGTTGCTGCAGTCGATCTGATTATTGCAGGTCTTGGACTCTGGCACGCACTCTCCCGGAAGGCACTGAATTTCATTTCTATCAAGCATTCAAGTGATTATTAGCAAAAGACGTTTACATTTTAAATTATAACAAAAAACTCAATAGTTTTTTTTTAATTTTAACTTACTCTTTGCAATTACCTCGTTTTTTGGATCGCCAACTTCTGTTATTGGAACAGAGTTTCGGTAATTCATCAGATCCATCGAGGCAATCAACGACACCGTTGCAAAACATAGTTTTTTCTATCGCTGCCCCGTTGGCACAGTGGGTATCTTGATACTCTGGTTCTGGGCCCTTGCATACGGTGAAGGACTCATCGCTGCCGTTCGGACAATCAGGCTTCCTGTCGCATACATATTCTAGCGGTATACACCTGTCATTTTCCACACACAGGAACTGATCATATTTGCATTCCGTGGAAAAAACCAAACCAGGAGCTAATATCAAAACAGCCACCACTGAGTTCCAAATGAAGGCGCGAGAAGACATTATTGCCCGGACGAGAGTCAACATTCTACTGAACGCTGTCGATAAAATTTGGAACTATATATAAGACGTTGCGGATTGGTATACTCGACATTTATATTTTATATATGAACGCTTGCTTTAGAACAGAAGCTAAAGGGAAATAGCGGTTTTATCTAACTATTAAAACCAGATATTTCAATAATTTTACGCGGCCAGCATCAGAAACGGATCTAGACCTGTATAATGAGTTCTGGCTTCTATAGAAACAAAAAAAATTTATCTAACATATAGAGATTAGCATATCTTTTGCGACATTTAGAATGATCACAAACTTAATATAAATATATTGTATTCCTTTCTATTCAATGCTTAGTTTTATCATTGAATTTACTAGGAAAATACGTAATGCTTAAAATAACCCAAAGACCAAAGCACATTCTTATAATTTTTTGTCTGTTCAGTGCTTGCTTCTAAAGAAACGAAAACAAAACGTGATAAAAATATAGAATGCGAATATTTTGTGACTCGAAATGACTTATCATGACATTTGGAATGTTCACATTATTTTCAGAGCTTGAGCATAGCGTTACTTACTGTTTCAGTAGATAGAGTTCTATATATAATATATAATTAAATAATTATTATTTCAACTTGACTCGATTTAATAATTTAATTTATAAATACAACAATTACTGTATATCGAATTCACTATTTGGGGTCTTCTATACATATATTTATAATATTTTCTTTAATATTTTAAGCTTTGCCTTCTTATATACGGTATATGTAGTACACATGTACATACCTCGTTTGATTGTGTTTTGTTTTTCTTGTGCGGGGCTCGGCCAAAAATATGTGCACACAAATGAGCACATACTCCAGTATTTTGCATACTTACCTTAGTTTAATCCAAAATGTAACCACATTTCTGTACTTTGTGTAACTTCATAAAAATGAAAATTTACAGCGAATATCCTTTATGCTCATATGCTTGCCAGTAACTTCCCCGGCAGCAAAAACAGTATCTGGAGCAACAAGAAAATGCGATAAACGTTGCTCAGCTCGTTTCCCCCAGCCCAGCCCCCACGTTGCATCAACTTTTGTGGGTTCTGGAAAAGCGGAGCGGGTTCGAATGCGAAGTCGTGGAAATGGTGCTGGGGTGCCCCCTGCCGACTTTGTTGCATCACAATGCCAAGGGCGGCGGCGGAGGCGGCGGAAGGGTTGAAGCTGAATGCTGATTAGGTGTTGAGCGATTACGTGAAATGTTTACGCATTTTCTGAAATGGGTTAAGTGAGCTTCTGTGGGAGCTGCCAGCGAAGTTTCGTGCATGTTCAGCCACATAAAATCCAAAGTTCGTGCCAACTGCTGAGAGCGGTGGACTTCAAATGTATGTATATTCGAATAAATAATTCGAATAATATGATACACTCCCAGAGTCGTGTAATAATTAGTTAGAGAAAGAATCCATAAAATCTACTAACGTACGCTTAAAAAAGGGAACCATATAAAGGATTTGTGAGGACAACAATCCACGTAGCGACGATGTGCAATGAGAGTTTGGTATTGCAAAACTCTTTAAATTGGAAATACGTCTTTTTAAAAGCGGAAGGGTTTAAGAAAAATTAAAGAAATGTGTGCAATTGAATATTTTTAATACAAAAATAATAAATAAATTGAATAATTGGGTGTACAAAATAACCTAAAAATACATGCAAGATACACTAAAAATATACTCGAGGCACACTCATCCTACTCACAATTTATACTCTTAATACAAAAACCGAATTAATAAAATTATTGAACTACATTCAAAATACACTCAACTAAATTATTGAAATTTAATTTTGGTTAATCGTTGCACACCTCGTAAAGTGTGGTAATTTTGATTGATATCTAACATTCAAAAAACTATGAAATTTGTTCTTTAAGTATATACAAATTTATAATATTATTTTAACAATTATTTTTATGAATTTGCATTCAACATGCAATATGCATGCTAATATTGAATCTAAAAAAATACTGCATTATGTAAGTAAGTTAGTTAATCCAGTAAAAGACAAAAGGTCAACCCAAGCAACTCGCCAATCTCAATTAAAGAATTTATTGCCGTAGATACAACCGGTTCGTGAAGATTGGGTGCTACGCCCACTTACTCAAGTTGCGAATCTCATACAAATTTAATTAAAGTATTTTCGGGTAGTTCGGCCAAGGAAAACGGAGCAAGAGAGTGGAGAGAATCAAAAAGATTTATTTACCAAGCGTAAATTTATTTTCGTTTCCCCCACTTAATGACTTTATGCTGGCAGCGCCACCGTTCGCAGACTGCGGAAGACATAACATATGTCGCCCCGCAAACTCACGCTTTTGAGCATCCTGCGAGCGGCAGCCGGGCTCCTTGAGGCGGTGTCTTAAATAAAGGTGCCACCGACTTCACTTTCGCCCTTCAAAAAATAGGTATGTACACACGGGGAACGACACGGATGGAAGTGGAAAGCTGAAGCGCTGGAGAACTGGAGCTTCTTGACTTGCTCAGTTTCAGGGGCCTGCAACAACAAGTTGTATAATTTCCTTTTCTTTACATTACAATTTCACAGGGGTTTTTGTTAAACGCATCTTCCCGCTGCCGTTCAGCATCAAGCATCCTGCACACACAAAACAACAACAAGTTTGTATAAATATCCTTAGCTCCAGCGCCTGGCACGTATGAGGCTTAAGATACTTAAGGAGCATGTAATGCGAGTCCTTGCCAGCTTCCATCCCTCTCCCTCGCCCCGCCATGGATGGAAAATGCAATTTTCACCTTGCATTGTCTGTTGCGTGCCAAGTAATTATTTTTCCCCCTCCTGTGAAAAATTGTATTACAAACATTTTCAGCTGCTCGTCTTTTCGATTCGGATGCCACTGTGTGTGCCTCCGAGGGCTTATACTATATATTGAGTCTTATCGCATTGGTTTGCTTTAATTAATTTGCCTCGAGTCGGAAATGAAATAAGCAGAGAGGCAAAATAGCAGGGAAGGAACACAATTACATTTATTCCAGAGCAAGAACGAATATTACAAAATAATGAGTAAATAGCATATAATGAATGCATTTACCAGCTTTGATTTGAACGATATACAACAAAGTCTTGGCCAGTTCTGGGCTTAAATCAAAGACTGAAAGGATTGAGGGAAGCCAACGGCAGTGGGCAGTGGCCAGAATAATTGAGATTGCCAGTCGTTGTTCGCCTTCTGGTTTATTTTCGCACATGCTTCAGGTGGCAATGAATTTTTGGTGCGTGGCTTGATTGTAAACTGGAGCATAAAAATGTTTTCAAAATCCACACAACCTCGGCCAGTTCTTACGGCACAGCCGGGCAGCTGCATGCGCCTCATACAGTATATATATTTTGTGTTAAAAATGCATTTATTGTTATACACCCGCATGAGTGTGTGAGTAATTCCGGTTGGCGTTCGTCAGTATATTTGCGGTGAATGAAAAATGCAAGCGGTGTGAAAACACAGCTACAAATACCATATATAGTATAGTTTTCCCGCCGCAATGCCGTCGCGACGTCACTCTGCCAGTTGTTGCGTAATGACATTGACATGCTGCATGCTGGTGGCATACTTCTTTCTGTGCCTTTTCCCGCCACTATTTAAAATCCCTGAAAATGCACGTCATTAGGGAAAGCGCGGCAAGGCAGCTCCATCTTCAGTTAAAGGTGTTTTTTGCCGACTCGGCTCAACAAGTAGACTCCAGATGACTTGGCTCTTCTTTGAGATCTCTTCGGGCGTCTGCCTTTTAATGAGCAGCGGCAAGTGCCTTGCAAAGCATTTAAATAATTGATTATTTTGGTTTGACAGTAACAGAATAGATTTTCGGGAGAGTTCTTGCAAAGGAATCTTGGAAAAATAATGTAGAAAAATCAATAGAGTTTACTTTTCACTCACATTTACTTCAGGCAATTTAGAGCACATTTAAGGCAACTGTTGTACTTAATTATTTTGAAAGTTATACCTTAAATTATAATTAATCTATTATCATCTATTATCAGTTTGTGTAATTTATATATTTTACTTAGTTTTGTAAAGCAATTCGTGTGCTTTGAACAAATTATTTCCTTTATTAAATCAACTTGCCGTGACTAACTAAAATTGTGTTAATGTGAGCTTCACTTTACCATAGTTTATTTTTGAAATGTCCAAGCAACAACTTTGACCCTTAAAGGCGAACTTCTAAAATTTCAGGAAAGTAATTACTGTTCTCGTAAAATTTTCCATAACAATAATAAAGCAAATTTGTTACTATATCAGAATCCTCAGCCTGGAACTAAACAAAAGCACAATTTACTTATCATCGGACAATGCCGTGCACTTAGGTCAAAGTCACTAAGCGAATCTTTACGCCTATTTGCATTCGTTTCTCCAAAATTCAATGGCAAACAAAACAGTGCGTGAATTTGAGCCAAATTTGATTCGTTGGTCGCCCATAATTCATGCTTGAGGCAATTTGAATGCCCAATAATAAGCGCAAATGCCACAAGTTTCGTTTTACTTGACTTTTATTGACTTTCCGGGGCGGAGTCCGGGGTCTCGGTTGTGACTTTGATTAGAAATTAAATAAGTTCCAGGCCGCTGTGAATAATTTGTCCATTACATTTCGAAGGTTGTCTGCAGTAAGCGTCCTGCCAGACTTTCGCCGAAATTGTTTAAGTTTCGATTTTGTTGGGCAATGCGAGGGGTCAATCAATAAATTACCGAGCCCGGGCCCCAGCCGATGGGGCAGGTATTAATTTAACATTGAGTCTGGGCTCGGAGTCCGTGCTCGGCGACGGACAACGGGGCGTATGCGTTATCGAGCTGTAATCAATGCATTGAACTCTACGGCAGCCTTGGAGTCTGCCGCAATCCTTCGGTCATTGCGCATAAATATGCCAACGATATGGCTGCCATTTGGGTATTTTCCCTTCACTCGCTCATTTCGCAGCATTTTTCTTCAGTTTTGCATGTCTGAGACATGTCTTTGGCCGGCTCTGGCGCTGATTTAAATTCCTAAAAGGCACTTACCAGGCTGCACAGTGGGCATTACTTATATTTCTTATTCAACGAAATAAATTCGAATACCATATAGGTCTTTCCGAACCAAAAACAAATGGGTTATTGGTCAATGAGGCTGTTTTTATATAATAATTAAGAATAGAATGAAAGGAATTCCCCTATATTTATCCTCACAATTTTTTCCACAGTGCTTTGCTGTTTAAGTCGTCCTTGCATCTAGGCACGTTTTGTTATGCTTAGTTTGGGCACTCGAACAGTGAGCAGCAATGTCTGGCCTGGCTTATAACAGTTCAATGCTTCCCATTTGATATGGGTTTAATTTGCTTGTTGCACTTTCTGGCGGACAACTGCTTACTCCCGGGATTCCTCTGGGAGCCGCAACTGCGGCGTGTCCCCGACAGCTGGTCAGCTGGTCCGGGGCAGCTGTGTGTCCTCTTGGCCAGTTGGACACACCTCGGCTCTCGCTTATTAGTTGCCCAACCGGGCTTTGCGTATTAGTGTCAGCCCCAATGCCATGGCATTTGTGCTGCGGCCAGTCGAGCAGTCCGCAGCAGAAGCTAATGGAGGAATCAGGTCGGCTCCACCGCCAATTCCCCTGTCAGTTGCACGACGAGAGCTTCTTGGCTTCGTCGGGAAGTCGCCTCTCGTAAACGTTGAATTATACATATTTCATGAGACCCACCAGTCCGGTGGACAGAGGGAAAAATCGCTCAAAAGGATGCAAGCTTACGTGACACCCGAGCAGGAATAGGATGAGTATTGTTTCTTGTAAATAATTGAGGCCACAATATGCCATATCTGAACATATAATTTATATAATTTAATATAACAAAAGCAGGACTTATGCCAAACTTAAAATACTTTCTCTTTTCTTTGAATTCCAGAGTGTAAAGTGAAATTAAAAATTCCTCTTTTCTCTTTGCTCAACCGCAATCCCTTGAGCTGATTCAAGTTCAGCTGCCGTACGTGCAAGTAATCAGGATCAAGCTGAAAGTGAAATCAATTTCAGGTGATGGACTCTGCCGGGCCTTGAAGCTGAGTTTATTGTATTTTCTAGCGCATTTTCTCCTTTTTCTCTCAGCTTCAGCATATTGTATGAAGTCGAAATCCTCCCTTTGTATCGGCCGCATGTGGCCGTGCGTTCTGTGTGGCGTTTATAAATATTGAAATAGATGTCAATAACATTTTCACACGCTGTGTGCCTCAACCCCAAAACCCGGCACCTTCCGACCTGCTAGCCCCAGGATAAATGGAGGCCCAGAGACATTCGGGCCTCGTGCGTGTCGCACCCAAAAATCTGTTAATAATGATGCTTGACATATGTAGGCAGTTGGCTGTAAGTCGAGGGCAAACAAAATGGAAGCCAGCCGAAAGCTGACGCATTTGTGCGTGTGAAATATGTTTTGTCAACTTATTAAATATGCTCACTTCCATGCTTCTCCTTTTTGGGAATTTGTTTTGTCTGCTTTTTTTTCGCTGCGGCTTTCAATACGTGCCTGGGCATTTCAATGGCGGGGACGAGGCGGCATAAACAAATGCGGCTGCCTGGTGGGCCTCGGGCCTAATGTGGTCGAAGTGATGGTGATGAAATTATAAGGTGTGCGAGGC